>CABHPP010133605.1:0-26022 GCA_902168425.1 Peromyscus attwateri
GGAATTTATGGCTGATATGTAAAGTTGAATTATATTGTAAAATAAATTCAAAAAAAAAAGAAGTCTTATTGGTAGAAAATTATAGTTGGATTAATATTGCTAGATTTTTTTATCCATACAATCTTGCTTTACTGTACATGAACACTCACAATGTAAGACAAATAAAATTACAAATAAATCTTCGATAGTAAATGGTATACAGAATTTTCTCTTAAAATAAGTTAGTCTTAAACAGAAACAAATAGTTGTTTATCTTCATTAAGTTAAAAATCACAAGTTTATTTCATTTTAGTACAATGAGTCTGAGAGCTTGTTTTAAATAGAGAAATTTAATGACTAGCTATGCCTTACAAAGTCACAGTACATTCAAAATGAGAAAAGAACCCTTTGCTAGGTTTTCTCTGTTCAGCTATTAAAAACGAGGTTCACAACCAATGTTGCTGGACCGTAGGAGATGGCATGTCTTTGTAGTCCAAGGGGCCCTTGTATGTGCTTTCCTCTGTCCCCCAAGTACTGGAATTATAGATATATTCAGAATATTGTATCCTGAACTTCCTCAAAGCTTTGAATTTTGGTAGAAACATGTAGAAACATAGATCTCTCAATGTCTAAGAAAAAATAAAATGAGGTAAATATCAATTCACCTAATACGATTAGCTTCTATATTGTTGGCATATCTGTAGTTTGGA
Organism: Peromyscus attwateri; assembly: GCA_902168425.1. Classification (NCBI taxonomy): domain Eukaryota; kingdom Metazoa; phylum Chordata; class Mammalia; order Rodentia; family Cricetidae; genus Peromyscus; species Peromyscus attwateri. Next base: position 690 of record CABHPP010133605.1, read on the forward strand.
TGAGCATTTTAAAAATTTTAATATGAAATTTTAAGTAAAGACATAATCTTTATTACTATCAAGTTTTGATTAATATTCCAATTCCTACAGGTTCACAGTCATTTCTACTATCAGAAGACACATGTTCTGTTGTATCAAGCAGCTACTGTTGTATTACTGGTGCCTAATTTTGTAAATACAGCTAATTGAGAGAAGTGTTCATTTAAAGATATGAAAATTCACTGGTTGCAATATTTATTCCACTAGTACTATGTTGGCAAAATTTAAAGATTCCTCCCAATATAAATGCTTGTATTAGAGGTTGATATGTTATACTATATCAAGAACTCTGTTTAGTCACATATGAATTTAATTTCATGTAAGCCAACTTTCCAGTTTTTTTTCATTCATTATGCTTTCATTGTAAAATTCCTAACTTTGTAGTGATCTTCAAATTTACATTTATTAAATATTTCATCTTTTGCTTAAAAATACATGGTTCTTGGGATTTACAATAGTTTCATTCAAATGTTTTGATGAACATTTTTGATGACATGAATGAAATATGTATTTATTTTTCCCATTCATTCTATGTTATTAGTCTAAATAAATGGAAATATAAATGAAATATACTGAACAGATCTCTTATTCCATCAATAAATCTGGAAGTAGCATCATCCTTTAGCAGGTTGGGAAATTATATTACAGCACCAGTTATTATACCAGTTGAAAGTAAAGCAAAATACAAAAGATACTAAAACAAATTTTTGTTTCAGTAATCAATTTGAGGAACTACATGAATTAACTGCACACAGATGGGATAGATGTGTTTGGTGTCTGTATGGTGCAGAACACAAAGGAATCCAGTGCTTGTTTTTTTTTTTTTAAACAGAATCTTGAACTTTTCTTTTGAAATTTTAGTAAGTTACATCCTTTTACTAGCCAGTTTTCTGAAGATAATTTTCTTGATTTTGTAAATTTATTGCAATATATGTAAGTACTAAATGCAACATATTATAGCTCATTTGCCATTTTTCAACCATTGTTTTCTTTATATTTGAACAATGTATTATATTTCAACCTAACACAATATGAATGGTTTCACTGGAATTTTGTATGAATAATTGCAAATTATTTCGATAACAAAACAATCAGCTTTAATCACTTATGCAGTACAGACACACACACACACACACACACACACACACACACACACACGGATAGATAGGTAGGTAGGCAGATAGATAGATAGGTAAGTAGATAGATAGATAGATAGATAGATAGATAGATAGATAGATAGATAGACAGATTGTAGATCAGAAGCTTCACATATTTACATGATTGTCAAAAATCACAAAACAAAATATAAATTTTAAATCAAGGTTCATAACCATGTGATCTGAGATTAAGGAGTATAGTGATTGCTTTATACACATAAAATTTAGTCTTTTTGATTCACTCACTCCTCTGACAATTCTCATTGACTAGAATCTACATATATTTTTTTCACTTTTGTTGGCACAAATTTAGATCGCATGACCTTCACATAGATGTGGATCTTTAATTTCTTTTTAATGGTGAAATTGCATAGATATAAAGCCAGATACATTTTTCTAAAAAGAATCTGTGCACTAACATATTTTCTTAAGCTGTTTCCTTAATATTATTTTCCACCTTCCACTTTGCCCAAGAATGTGTTAAAAACATAATTTTTGGTTCTCACAAAGGAATTAAGACACACACTGAACTATAGTGACAACTGGCCTGGCAAGACGTACCCTCTAGGGCAATAGCAGCACAAGCATCATGAGAATAACCAACCACTTTCTGATTAGATTGAAGGCCTGCCCCACAAGATAAAACCTCTATCTGTCACCATTACTGGGCCAAGTACCCTTGACTAGACATACCATTGTCCTTAGAAGAGAATCTGCTAATATTATTCTGCTAAGTTGAAATAATATTGAACTGATTACTAATGATCTATCACTATACCTATAAGTTAAATCATCTTTCAACCCTTATCAGAGAAGCTTTCTATTAAAAGTAGATCATGGCGCTGGGTGGTGGTGGCACATGCCTTTAATCCCAGCACTTGGGAGGCAGAGGCAGGTGGATCTCTGTGAGTTCGAGGCCAGCCTGGGCTACAGAGTGAGTTCCGGGAAAGGTGCAAAGCTACGCAGAGAAACCCTGTCTTGAAAAACCAAAAATAAATAAATAAATAAATAAACAAACAAACAAACAAATAAATAAATAAATAAATAATACAAATAAAAATAAAATAAGATCATGATCAATACACAGATCCATAGCTGACCAGGGCACAGAGAATAAGAGACTTTAGAATGTCCAACTCTAAATGAAACACACACACACACACACACACACACACACACACACACACAGCACTACCTCCTGCAATGGATTAGATCAGCGATTATTACAGAAGAGTAGATACAGAAAGTGTGAGAGTCAGAGGCATTGGATAACTACAAGGAAATAGTTTCTACTGGACACAGCAAGGCAGCTGCATACATGAACTCACAGCAGGTTATGACACTATGTGAAAGACATATGCAAGCCTAAAGCGGATTAAATATCATCACGGAGAGAGGAGTTGGGCAGGAATTTGGCCAGATAGAGAGAAACTATCAGCAAATCCTAGCTGCTGGAAAGAAAGGATCAGTTTTCTCTAAGTGTAGTCCGATAAGTCGATTGTGCTACATGGGGTATATATGCATGTCACACATTTGAAAATACTTGGGCAGCACAAATTGACCTAGTGGAGGCACAAAAGGATATTAGGTTGGTTGGGAATGTGGAAAGAGAAGGATGTGGGAAGAATTGGGGAGAGAGGGAGAATATGAACAAAGTATATGAAATTCTCAAAAGAACTAAAAAAACCTGATGATTTATTGGGAGAGAAAATTATAAGAGTACATTATTTGTAATGAACTCAGCTTTCGACACTCTTTATTATATTGTGGCTGATTTTATTACTTGGAATAATAGACTTTAAATGGAATACATTGCAGGAATTTTAACCTTACTCAAAACCAAAATATCTGATGTGTTTACACACACACACACACACACACACACACTCTAAGCAGTAAAAGCTAAATGTGGTTCTCTATATTTATCTGTGCCATCATGGAGCTTATATATGGGAGTCTCGTACTGTAGTGTGTCCTGATTTAGAGTACTTTAAAGCTTACAGCATCACTATGTAAATACTTCATGCAATAGTCTATCAAAAGTATTAGCATTTTGAAGTGCAGAAGAAATTATTTATATGTTTTTCCTTATGTTAACTATTTTTGTCAACAAATAAAGATATTAAAGGTCTCATGTTTTGGTTATATTTGGGAAGTCTTCCTTGGGAATTTACTGTGTGCTGAGGCCATGCCTGCTGAGAATCCATTAAGCCTTTATTACAACAATAAATTATTTTATTATGTAAGAATTAATAACATCATGGAATGCTGCTGTATCACTTCATATTTGAGTTTAAATATGTTGTTTACAGCTTTTAAATATTTTATGAAGAATTAGATTTTTCTCATGTGTCATTAGCATATATTACTCCTTATACAACTTGAAGAACAAAAGAGCAAACATACTTAATGAACATTGAGTGGGGAAATAACATTATAATTTTATTGCAAATACACAAATATAAATAGCCTCCCTAAGGGATACAAGAATATTTAATTTCCAATGTATTTAAAAATAAAATTTTACATAGTATGTATAAAGAGATATCTAGTTTTCTCCACAGTCTTTAGTCCCACAAGGACACAACTTTCATAAATTAATGCCAATTTTTATACTTTCTTTTTTCAAGGACTTTATAAAATATATGAGGAAAATGAACTATTTTGATAACTAGAAATCTATTAAATATCCATTCTAATCCAAGCAACAAGTTTAGTGTTGTAGGTGTGAAGATTAAAGTGCATTGACTCCGATATGGGAATGTTTCTAGTTCAATATAGGAGGGGTAATATGCACACATCATAGTACAAAATACTGAAAATAATCATGTTAACAGAAGGACAACAGAAACAATAAGGAAGATGAATGTGTTTAAGAGCAAAAATAGTAATTATTCTATGAATGAAGTTGATATCAATGTCCAGAAATTTCAAAAGTGTACCTGTTTAAAATATCTATGTCAAGACAATTCAATCCATAGTGATATAAATCAAGTTATCCTTAGATTACTGTATTATTTTAAGACATATCTACATCCCTCACCACAAATTATAAGGAACTATGGGACTGCTAAAGAAAAGAATGTTTTCTGTGTATTTTCATATGTTATGTAATTTATATTTAAATGTTTCCTTATCTTCATAATTTGTAAGTTTCCTTACATTTTTTTAAAACCCTATATCTAAATTCTTATCTTATTATTAACTATTTTAATTCCTTCTTGTAATCACATGATATTCTGATGCCCTCTAAGGGCCCATAATAAAAAGAAAAGCAATATCTTTAATTCTAAAACAAGTTTTCTGAAGATACTAAAGAATATTTCACTCTCTCATGTGTTCTTCCAGACCAGGTCATAGAAGAGAGACACCAATAGCCACAGCACCCTTTGGCTCCCTTGCTGTTAGATGTTCAGGTACACCTGAAAGCTGAAATTATCTCTGCTGACTTCACTGCTGACAGGGGAAACTAATACGGCTCTCATCTGGACAAGAATAATCACACTGTTTTACTGTAAAATCCGGTGAATAAATATAACACTAAATTAAAAAACAACAACAACAACAACAATCAAAAACTGTCAACAGAAATTCACCTCTTATTTCAGGCTTTGCTTTTGCTATTTGTTTTGCATGAGATCATTTCATGGATTACCACAGTGTGGATGGAAAATGTTTATTAAACTTATGTAAATATGCCTTAATAATCACTATTAAAAATTCAAATCACAACACCTTTGCCAAAAAGAGTGAGAAGCATTAATCAAGCTTTTTTATATATCTTCTCTACGAAGAACCTTTATGGGACATTTGAAATTGCAAACAGCCCTGATGGTTGAATCAGTGATATTCTTACATAGGAAAGCCATTTCAGAATTAAGGTTGAAAACACAATAGTGATGCCTTTGTTGGGGGAATGAGTTGACTTAAGCAATGTGATTATAACATTTCATGAACCTTGCAATATGGTGATATTTTATTTGTTCTGAAGTGTGATTTTATTTGTATGTTAATAAATAAAGTTGCCTGGAGATCAGAGGTCATAGCCATTAAGCAGAAGTCTGGCAGTGATAACACACACCCTTAATCTGATCACATGGCAGGCAGAGTCTCTGCTGTCAAGGACACAGCCAAGCAAGGTGATCTGAACTTTTAATCCCAGTACCAACCATAGAGACCTGGAGGTCTGTATAGACAGGCAGTGATGAGGAAGTCATGTGTTTGGGTTTAGAGCCAATGAGAAGGCAGAACAGAAAGGCAATAAAAAAGGTCACACAGGAGAAGGTCTCTCTCTCAGGGGAAGGACGGCAGCAAGTGGTAAGCTAAAGACTATTCGCTAGTGCTCTGATCTCTTGAGCTTTTTTTTTTGATGCTCACAGTGCACACTGTGTTGAGTAAAGTTTATTTTATTTGTGTTTTCTCTTGAAATTATCTCTACAACCATGCAAGGTAAACACTGTTCTTATGCCAGGTACTATATACATCACTAATGGGGGAATATACATTTCCTTAAACCAAACAGCCTGATTAGAGCAGAACCAGAATGTGGAGCCATGCCCTTCAGATTTCAAAGTTGGCACTTGAGAGACAGTTCTGATGCCTTTAAAGAAAGCCCCCTCCAAACAATGGCCTGATATATCTTAGTTTATCTGTGACATGTCAGATAGGACATAAGGATTCTGCAAGAAACTATACTCTACCAAAAAATGATGTGACCTCTGTTCTCATTTTTGGCTCTGTTTAATAAGACCATTTAGAATTTCGTCTACATTGCAAGACTGTTAAGTTACACACCATCTAGGATCTAGGGAAAGTGGCCGTGTGAAGACTTGACAATTAGAGTTTACTCATGTGGGGTGAGGTATATTGTGGATGCATGTGAAAATCAGAACCCGGATGGTAGGATGCAGGGTATTACACTGGAAATTATGTGGATTTTGTAATAATGATAAGCATGACTAATCTAGAAACATAGCCATGCTTGGATGACTTATTTACTAGCTTTTATTATCAAATGATATATTGTTCCTGCCAAAACAAAATTCTCTGAACTTCTAAATAGTCACCTTTTTTTTTGTTTGTTTGTTTTTTTTGCTGGTAAGATCATAAAGGTAGCACACATGCTTACAGTGGTTTCTAGAGTTGGTGCTAAAAGCTGTGATTTAGGGAAACAATCAACATTTAAATGGAGAAAATTAGAACATAAAATAACCTGTTGTCACATAAATTATTTTTACGATGAACCACTGTAGCCGTGTTATGCATGTGCATGTTCTCATTTAAAATTGGGTTGCTTGAATATTGTTTGTGTCTTGACAGTATGTATGCCTTTTATTTTTAAGATATAAAAAGATCTCAGATGCTTTTTGCATATTCAATAAGAACATATTTATAGTCCTCATAATAAAACACTGAATTAAAAGAAGAGTCACTATAAATTTGTAATGGCTTCTCATTCTGACTCTTTTTCTTCCATTGCCTCCAGGTTGTAGTTGTGAGCACAATGGTGAATACAGTAAATGATGAGTGACTATTCTAGATTAAATCAGGGGCAAAATAATGCAACATAGACATAAGCTTGGTGTTACTATTGTTGAATAATGCTGGCATTCACAGTTCATTAACACTATTTTACTGATAATTTCATTTTCCTTCCATGGAATATTTTTGGAATTTCCCCCCATGTAGTAGACATCCTGAATGTATTAACACCAAAGACTCCATTGCCTCATATGTCTGAGATGAGCAGCCACAGGGATAGAAAACTCATTATAGCTAAATCTGGCACCACTGTTTTCCTGATCATTTTGACAATTTAAAGATTGACTGGTGAACTGAGTTTTCCTACAGTGTATTATTATTTGTATTTTTAAGTTGGGTTGAAACAGCTTACACAGTATCTTTAATAACTATGGACTAAATTGTTGTGAGGTCGGTATTCTAAGATGATCAAATGATTTAGCGAGTAGAGAAAGCCTAACTCTACATTCTCCAGGTAGCTATCACATAACTTTTAAATTACTCTCTGCTATTCTGCTTCTGTACCTTCCTCTTTCTCGACTAACTGTAAAATAAACTCAGGGTGTGGTTTCTTTCTTTTAAAAATCATGGTACTTTCTCACTTATCCTATCACATTTTCAGAATCAAAATATCTTCAGTCATAGTAGCAAATTTGGAAATGTAAGACAATAAAAGCAAGTAATACTTTTCCTTTTCTATCATCCCTCTTCAGCCCTCTGGACTACCACCAAATTTCCTTTTGGAATGTATTTTACATTGCCAGGAAAAAGACCTTTACCCTTCAAAATTCATTATCATCTCCTTTTCTATGATAATAACAAAGTTGATCCACATGTCCCTGGTATTTTTAAATTTGGTTCCATATTTGATTGGCTTAACTACCTTTTGCCAATTAATTAGTCAGTCCTTGAAGGTGGTAGATGAGACTGAAGTTCAGATGGGAAATTAAGTGTAGCACCATATCCATCCTGAAACTAATGCCAATGCTCTTCAACCTACTTCCACACTGCTGGTCACCGCCATCACCACCACTCCGTTCACCTGTTAACTCTAGAAATTGTGAAATGTTGTGGCCTCAGGGTCAAAGAACTAGGTTTACTGTCTCATTTTAAGGTCAGGGTTCCTTTTAGGAATGTAGAAGAAAGCTGTACTCCTCGGATAGGAGTGAGGCAGATGAACTGTGCTAATGTAACCGATGTCGCATGAATATTGATATGCATGCAGGGGTGGGCAAAGGGTAAAAGGAAAAAATGCAGCTTCAGTCTTTGTTCTAGTGATCAAAGACCCTCAGCTTGAGAGTGAAAGAGACGAGAATACACAGTCTTTTGATTGAGTTTCCAGAACAGGATGCTGTGCAATCTGCCTGTTAGTCAATGAACCATTTATCCATCACCTGTTCCTGCCACACACGGCTTCTGAAGTCACTCACATTTTCAACACGTCAACAAATGAGAAAAATCCTTTCTTTATGCCTTCATGACAAGGTATATGAACGACTCTGCATGATATGTCAATACCTATCATTTATGCTTTCTTCATTTTAAAAGAACTAAAGTCATTTTTGAAAATATGAATGAAATGTTTTATGAATTTAGGAAAAAATGGATTTCATGTAATGAGAATTCCATATAGAAATTGAGGTTGCACCCCTGAGGCACCAACAGATGATGTCGACCTTCATTGGAATGGTCATTACATTTTTAATATACCCTTTCAATCTCCTATTTCTTATTTCTATATTTCTATGTACATCTTTGGCATTTCAAAGAATTTAGTCTAACTTTGTACATTTGGAAAGTAGCATAATTGATGGGTTAGTTGTTTAGACAAATACACACCACTGTGAAGCTAGAAATGTGTGACAAATGAATTTGATTCCTCGGATTTCATTTCTCAAATGTGACTGACAATTGCTCATGAGGAATTACTCAGTATTCCATTTTAAAGAGATTCATGACAGTTGAGTAGCAATCAGGATTGAGTAAACCCAATGGCAGTAAAAAAAATACCACACTTTCCAAAAGAAAATAATTGCAGTGTTCACTTCTAAAGTCTGTCCCAAGGCTTTTGAAACAGTTTCTCTCCAGTTCTGTTACAAATTACATAGCAATGTGGATTCTATAAAAATGAAATACAACCACTGAAGCTTGCTAAATTAAGTGCAGAATTTACATTTCAAATCAAATAGTCTTGATTATAAAGGAAATTTAAAATCATAAACAAACATTCAAAATTAAATCAAATATGTATATGTGTTATACAAAATATATCCTTTAATGAAACACTAATGGATTTTAATATCTTCATTTTGGGAGGAAGATTAACTTTCTTGTTTTGGATGTAATTTTGGCACTTGACATTAACTTTTTTAGACAGTTCAAATGACTCTTTAAAATAATTTAAAAATAGGCAGGCAAAGGTAAAAAGTATTTATACAGAGAAATTACCCAATGGTAGTTGATATTTCATGCCAGACATTATAATAGGAAAAATTAAATCACTTAATTTTTAAAGATTTTTTAATAATACATTCACAGCACTGATATGACTGTTGCTAAAGATAGCAAGGGGCTTTTATCTTTAAATCCTTTCTGAGGAAAAAAAAAACCTCTTTGTGTGGACATGATTTTATTTTTTAAAACTTTGGCATTCTACAAAGGATGTCAGTAATCAGAAAGAACTAAATTAAATTGACTCATTGTAAGTCTGTGTATGTGTGTGTGTTTTTTTTTCCATTAGAATATGCACTTTGATCAAATGCAGTCACAGACTGTATAATCAGGATTCAGTCAATGATGGATCCCATGTACAGTGGGTGCCCACAGAATCATATTACCATGTGACACAGTAGCCTTCTTACCTTGTTTGAAGTATAGTCTTTGATGTCTTAACAATTACAATTTTACTCAATGAAACACTTCTTGCAATGCAGTTCTCTGAGTGACACATGGTCATGTATGTGACTGTCATGTTTCTATTATCTTCTATCTCTATGACTCTAATCTACTTATCATTTGTCCAGTTTTAATTAGCATTTATGTCAAAGTTGTTCAAGAGCCATAAGCAATACCATAAGTAAGGAATCTAACACAATAAAATGTCATTTCATTTGCTTATATGATTGTCATCATGGATACTGTTGGCTAAGTGGCTCTTCTTTCAATTGTCAATTTATGGATTCCATATGTTTATTTTTCCTCACATACATTTGGAAATTTCTATTAAACTTTGCTACTAAGTATAGGAGAACTGAACATTGAAACAGCTTTTGATGTGCATGAGTGACTTGTCTACATGTATGTTTTTACACCGTGTGTATGCTTGGTGATTACAGAGGCCAGAAGGGGAAGAAGCCAGAACAGACCATAAAAGTACTTGCTGGGAACTAAACCCTGGTCATCTACAGAAGCAGCAAGAGATCTTAACTGTTGAGCCATCTCTCCAGCCCAAAATGTAACCACTCTCTTTGGAAGAATTTTACAAGGAGAGATAGAGGGGAAACCCAAGAAAAACCTTGAGTTCATGATTTTGAGTGTTGTACAATGTGTCTAATGCCACTCTTATTCTTACCAGCCAATGTCCATAATCCTCTTGTTCTTATTGAACAACAGTTCCACATCCTAAGAGCTTTAATCAGGAGACTGTTCTTTTCATAAGAGAAAGGGTCTTCTGTTCTTTGCCAGCAGCCCATTCCATCTTGAAGATAAGTTTTCATCAAGTCCTCCCTCTTTGCATGGTGTAAAGAAATGAGCACGTGAGCATATCAATATCCATCCTCACTAAGTCAGACTGGCTCATCTGAGCTGCAAACATACTCACTTGTATGAATATATCTTGTTCTTTATGAAAAATGAGATACAGCAGAATACGTCAATTACATAGGAACACTACTACGTTACACGTAAGTACTTTTTGGCAGTTTGGAACATATGCTGTTGTTAACAAGGACACATTTGGTCTTTTGTCTCCCAGTTTGTCTCTTGACAGAAGAAAGATGAGACTCTTCATTTTCTTTCACAGTAGGAAATATTCAAAATTGGTATTTCTTTACAGTTTTGCTAACATTGCAAACTTGTTAGTAGTTCTGGAATAATGAGGCAGATTAAGTGTGTAGGGAACCAGCACTAGATTGTATATAAAGCCTTGATATTTTCTTAGGAAAATTATAATATATTCCTTCATTTAAATTACATTTAACTAACTGCCAATTACTATAGCCCATATAGTTACAGAAGTAAAACACACTCTACCTGGCTTGAGTCCTCACTCAAACAGAAATTTAACTTAGAAACTTTATAATACAAAATATTATATTTTGATTTTTATTTTTGAGAAAAGGTCATATATATCACAGACTGGACTTTGCCTACAAACCTCCTCCTGCTTTAGCCTGCTGGGTGTTGGGTTTAACAGTATACCCCACTTCACTCAGCTTTGTTGGTAGACATTATAATAGTGTTTTTAAAAGTGAATTCAGAACAATGTTATTTACTTCTGGTGAGACCAAACAGCTTACCTCAACATATCACAAGAAATGATTAAAGATAAATGATGATTAGGGAGCAATGGTACCACACAAAGGGTAGAATTATCTTGACTTTGAAATTTAAAATGCAATTGTTTAATTATAACAGTAAAGTGTTTAAAATATCTTTAGTTATAATAATTTCATGGGCAATGATGACTATTCTTATCTGTGACTATAAAAACAAATATTTATACATTGTTGTTAGGGATTAATGGTTCAGTTAAATAGTGGTCATAGGTTATCTTCCAGTAACCAAGACTTCACTAGCGATGAGTACTTAACTAGGATTTCATTCCCAATCATGGTTTCTCTCTTGTTGAGAAGGTGTTAAGTCTAGTTAGAGGCCTATTGGTTATCACCAAGGTATGCTTGCCACTTTGGCACCTTTGGAGATTTTGTACCATGCTGGTCATTGATGTGGTTCATTGACAACATAGCTGTGTAGAACTGTTGTTTGGTGCCCTCCTTTGGATGCTTCCATGGTGTCTTCTGGTACCATGACAGCTGGTCCTCAGTGAGAGGATGTTCATGATAGTTCCAGCTCTAGGGTCTCTGGGCCCTGTGTTTGAATTACATTCCCTATGGGGAGCAACTGAGAGTCACAGCAAGATTGTACATTTTGAGAGTCTTTTGGCCTTACAAAAGAGGAGGTAGAAAGAGTATGAGAGCCAGTGCATCAGGGAGTTTGCTGTGAGACTGTGTCTCCTAGTACTATCAGACCTATAAACTCTCATCAACATGTCTTTCCAAATGTGAGTGAACAGGATGACACCAATGGACATGCCAAAGCAGCCTGGAAAAAGGTCATGAGGCTTCAACCTTACACAGAAAACTACAGGCAAATGAGGGAAGCTGAGAGTGGGAGAGATGATCTTCCTCAGGGAAGAGCACATCAGTGACAAATGTCCAGGCTTGAAAACACATGCATACCAGTAACATAATAATATGAACTGAGCTCTTTATATTTAGGACACACACACACACACACACACACACACACACACACACTTATATGCATGCAATATAGCAAGTTGAAAAAGAGGCCAGGAATTTAAAGAAGAACAGAGAGGGTTTTATGGGAGTGTTAGGAAGGAGGAAATAGAAGGAAGAAATATTTGTAATTATATTATAATCTCAAAAATTAAAATTATAAATGAATTAAATTGTCAAAAAAATAATAAAATGCAAATTTATTTTCATTTAAAAACATTTTTATGAGCTCAGCCATTAAATACAATCATTAAAGTAACATTTTAAACATTATGTTTTTAAACTATATGGTACTATTCATTGTTTCTTTTGGGATTGTGATATGATTCAAATGCTCAGGTATGAATATGCAAAGAAAATATACTAAGCACTGAGGTACATCACTAGCCATGAAATGATTTTTAAAGTGGTCATTAACATACATTTCTCATAATATCCAGACTGCATATGTATAGTACTTTTGTTTCTCAAATTTAAAACATTTGCAGACAGAGGAGACTTTCATATGATATTACCAGTCATAGGGCTTATAGTAATAATCACAGTTCATAAAGCACTCAGCTATCATTTCCCTGTCGCACTCTTCATCAACACCCAGTTTTCACATGTCAACGTTTGTTTACTCAAACTTACACTGGTTTGAAGATTCTAAATTTTTATAATCTAATGATTAGATAACTTTAATGGTAATTAAAAGCTTTTGTTACAAATTCAATTTGTTTAAATGTTTTTCATTGATACAAAAGAAATAAAATTATAATTTCAGTGATATTTTAATATTTAATAGTTCTTATTATCTATGTGATTTTTTTCATCTTCCCTACAGACAAACAGATGTGAATGGACTTAGTAAACAGTTTATTTTCCTATGTCAAGAAAATTTGTATTCACAAATATGTTATTACTACTCAAGTAAGTTAACAAATATATAGGGTACTTATTTTATGGACCAATGAATTTTAGAAAGAATAAATAAATAAATAAATAAATAAATAAAACCATAGCAATACTTTTACATACATTTCATCAGTTCATTCTGTTCCTAACACCAGTGACTGGGTCTACCATGGACAGAGTACTATAAGCACTAAGAAGGTAAAGGAGTGATGTATTTTTAGCAGAAAATTATAATAGAGAGATACACTACTCTCCTCATTTTAGCTAGGGTTATTTAAATTTCTAACTTTATGGAAAATTGAACACTTTATAATTTTCCTTTGGGTTCTGCTTTGAGACAAGGTTTTGAAATGTAGCTCTGGATAGCCTCAAGATTGCAGTTCTCCTGCCTCAGACTTCTGGGTACTGAGAATACCGGTTTGTGCCCTAATACCCAGTTGCTTTTGTATTTTCAATACCATACTCAGACTTATTGACATACTAAGAAAATGTTTCTAGTTTGTTTTGGATTTTTTTCCTAACCCAGTCAGATTTAACTTCTCTAACAATTTAGAATGCACTTTGAACTATCATATCATAACATATCACTCAAAGAGAGCCATTCAAGAGCAGAGGTCATAATGTCAAATTTAGGTCAGGCTGGAATCTCTTGACTCTGCTGGTTCCTATGCCATCAGCCCAACTTTCCTATTTTAAGTGGTCATCCTCTTACATACTGATTGTCATCATGATTGCTTAGCCAGCTTCTTTATCTTCTTCATGTAATGGAAATGTTTAGTCTGAATCATCTTTTTTTTTAATATGCTCATGAGATTTTCTTATTCTGTTATTCTTCTGAGTACATGTCTGATTATATCTGTTACATCTTTTGCTTTGTCTATAGAGAAAAGAAAATTATTTCTCATTTTAGTAATTTTTAATCTATTCTTTGGCCATTTTGTAGATGTATATAATGTAGTTTGATCAGATGAACACCCATTCCCCTATTACTCCTCTGGAACCCTTCCCAACTTGTCTTCCTCTTACTTTCATCTATTTATTTCTTTTTTTTAAACCAATCCATAATGTTAAATTATGTTTCCTTGACTGTGCATGGATGTGGGGTTATTGACTTCATCATGGACAATTTATGAAGAGCTACATCTCTGAAGAAAAATAACTTCTTTGTCCACCATTAGCTGGCAGTTGCTCCTTGATTTAGGATGTGGCTTCGTGTGCTCCTCCTCCACCTATGCTAGTGTTAGCCGTCTTAATCTTGTGCTGGACCCATGCGGGCTACACTGAGTTATAGGAGACCCTGTTGACAAGCAAACAATAAAACAACAAATAAATAAATATTTGTGCAACTAAAAATATATTTATCTGTATACTTAAAGCTATATGAAGACAAAAACAATTACCAATAATAACATTTTGCATGTGTATCAATGAAATAGTCCTATGACTTTGTGTTTTAAAGAGTAGCCCTTCATGTTTCTTCATATTTGCAAGTTAGGTCTTTGAATGAATTTGTCATATCACTGATTATAAAGGAAGATAAAGTAAAGGAAAGAAGGAAGGGAGGAAGGAAGCAAGACAGTCATTTTGTTTTCCAAAGACAGGCCCAGTCCTGGAGTATTTCAGTCTTCAGTTTTTCTAACCTCGGGAACTCCTACACCGGACAGCAACTTCAAGAGAGTTTTCTGGCCCTTAGAGGATTCCCCTTTAGAAAAAAAGATAACTGCATTTGATCAAGACCTGTGAGCTCGAGGCTTATTCTGGCAACATTTTATCCTGCTTATGCTGCGAATGATACACAGAAGCTGGAAAAGGTTATCTCTAATATTGCAGGCCTTCTTTTCTGCAAAATCACACCCATTCGAAGACAAAGAGATACGTCTGTATGCATTGTTTTCTTTTATTCATACTTCAGAGTAAGGGTCAGCTTTAGAAAAGATACTTACATATCCCTGCTATGATTAGAAAGTGTCTTTGAAAAATTCAAACAACTTGTAAAAGAAAAAAATATTTAAATAAGTAAGATAAAAGAGGTATCCTGCTGACCAGGTAGAGGTAGTCTTGCTGTGAAAATGAGACATTAAGGGGCTTGCTGGTTTTGTTGTTCATTTTTTATTTCCATCTCTAAGATGTAGATATTTTGATTTTATAATGTAATGTCTAATTCAAAGATAACTGTAGTTGCTTTATCTAGTTCTTGTTCAAAATTTATAAATTTTATCCCACAACTATTAATAAATATCTTCTATATGTTTTATTTATTGTTGAACAAATAAATAAGTTCCAATAAAAAAGAATAAACTGGAATGTGTGCTTCCATTCTAAACTTGAAACAAATTAGAATTTATGTAATGATATCCTTTCTTTCTGAGGTTAGACATTTCTTCTCTTATTTAAAGCTTTCTAAATGTAATCAATTAAGAAAAAGTCATTAAGGTCACCTAATACTATTTTAAGGAGATCATATTATTGAGATTAAGCATATATGTATAAAGTATGAGACTGCATAAAATATAGAATGCAATTTTATGGATAAAATCTTTAGAAGGATGGACTACAGTAAGCCTAAAGAGCATTAAACAGTAACATGTTTAAGTAGAAATATTGGTAGTCATTGAGAGGTACTATTCAGGGAGAAACATCTATTCAACTCAGAGAGGGAACTCATGACAAGAAGAAGTAAGAATACCACCAAGGCGAACCATTTTATTGAAACATTTTATTGGAGTTACTAACAGGATGTGGGTGAGGGGATACTTTCAGGATGGCAATTACTCCACGACAGCTCCATCACCGGAGTCCATCCCAGCATGGATGATAGCTCATGAAAGCTGGGGACCTGGAGTGCTATGCATAGACTGCAGCCAGCTCAGGAAGCTGGACAGTGCCATTTCCAGGTAACTTAGTTGGTCTGAGCCTCTTTCAGACAGCTCAGCTGGTCCCTGCCTTTTCTAAGCAGCTCTCTGTTATCTAACAGTGTCTCTCATCAATCCATACAATTTTATATGCTCGAGGAAGGATGGGACTAGTGAGTCTGTTCAGTTGCAGTGAGTATTTTATTAAAACACGTTGTGTGCTTCTGTGTTACATGCTGTTGTGCTGTAAATGTATGTATTGTGCGTGTACATGATTTTGTGTGTATACATCCATGCATACTCATTCAAAGACCAGAAGAAAAAGTTAGCTATGATGCTCTACTGCTCCCCAACATTTGAGAAAGTGTCTCCCACTGAAGCAAATATTCACCATCTGTACTAGGCTGACTAGTCTCCACGCTCCAGAGATCTACTTGTGTCTACCCTCTTCCTCCATTTCTCAGAATACAGGCCAGGAAGCCATGACTACTTGGGAATTTGAACTCTGGTCCTCATGGTTACAGTTTAAGAACTATTCCCCTTGAGACATCTACCAAGCCCCCAAAGACCTTCTTAAATATAGATTTTTAAACAGGATGCTTAAAAGAAAGGGCAAGGCACTTAGAAAGTTAAGAAACATGAAAGCACAAATGTGGGCTTTGCTAAGAGCAAAACAATCTTACTCATTGTTTTCACTGTATTCGTGCATACCACTATGGTGGGGCTTGAAGCTGATATCTTCAAAGAGCTGTGGTGACACAGAGGTGGAGTGCTTGTCTAGTATTCATGAAACCTAGGTTCAATTTCTAGGTCAACCATCAAAATAACAATAATAATACTTAAAAATAATAATAATATAATGGATTTTAAAAATCCAAGCTAACCTATATTCTTATTAGTGTAAAATGACTAAAATAGCTCCTTGTAGTGATTATTCAAAAAATTACACAGCAGTAGACAATTAAGTTCAGATCTTTATGTTTTAGACTACATGGGGAGACCGGAGATCATTGAACCTAGATAGTTCAGGAAAACAAGTGCTGAATATTCTGAACTAGCCTTGGAAGAATGAATCACATCTGGTTGTTTGTGAGTGTAATAAAATAACAAAAAAAATCTGAGAGAAAGGTGAAAATTTTCCAGTTTCCATTTTACAAGTACCTTGGCTAGAGTATAGAACAATGTACCTATAAGATGAGATTTGAATAAAGAGCACACACTGGCAAAATTCATGTCACACAAAGTTGCTTTCCCAGTTTCTTCAAAATTCTCTGCATAATCCAGCAAAACAATTTGCAAGAAATCACTGTGTTGTGAAATAAATTGGTGTCAAGAAGAATAAAGGGGAGAGTGGCCATGTGAAGCTTGTCCTTGAACACATCTCACGCAAACCTGCATGGTTCTATTTTCTTGCTCTAAAATGAACAGCAGCATAACTCTCACAGTCTTGCACTTGCAGACAATAAAAATGTCATTATACCTGGGGAACAATGGTGAATGGAAAATTAGGAAGAAAGCAAAGACTCATGGGTTCTCAATAGGAATTTTTCTTTGATACACATCTTTCCCCTATTGTTAGCACTCCATACATGGGATGAAAAACCCACTCTGCTACTTCTTCAACCACTACAGAAAGCAGCATGAGGCATTCTAAAGGAAAAGAAGAAATACATAAAGAACATTCAAATGGAGAAAGGGGTTATAACAAATTCATATGTTGAACATTAAATGATCCATTTATTTTATTATAGAAATAAGTCTTTATTTAAATATTATAAAACATATCATTGAAGCAAATACTGAAAAAATCCCCCACTTATCTAAATGACTTCAGATAAAAAAATAGTATATAAAATACGAATTTTATTATGACATTTCATGCATACCTATATTTTCACCACTTGATGGTCTCTGTGATTTTATATGGAATTTAGGATTATTTTTTCTAGTTCTGTGAAGAATGACATTGAATTTTTGATGGTGTATGTTGTCAAACCTATTAGCTCATGCTTTATATAATGTAGCCATTTCACTGTATGATTTCTGCTAATCCATGATCATGGGCGGTCATTCTGCCTTCTAGTGTTGCTCTGCTATCTCTTTTCAGTGTCTTAAATTTTCATTGTAGGAATCTTTCCACTTTTGCATGTGTGGTTCGTTCTTTTCAAGGGTTTGGTTGTTGTTTCATTATTGTGGTGACTCAATGGGTGAAAGCATCTGCCACTTACCTGATTATCTGATGCCTACACAGTGGAAAGAGAGAGCAAACTCCTTCAAATGCCTCTCTGAGACACACACACACTGGACACCCACACCAACACCAACACCACCACCACCATCATCACACACTCATGTCCTCCTAGTAAAGAATTAAATAAAATGCAAGAATCATGTTTTCAATGAGAAAGTGTTGTGAAAGGAATTTCCTCCAGTTTCTTCTTTCTTTCTATTTGTTTCAAGACAGGGTTTCTCTGTATAACAGCCCTGGCTATGCTGGGACTCACAGAGATCCACCTGCCTCTGCCTCCCCAGTGCTGGGATTAAAAGCATGTGCCACCCCATCCAGCTCCCAATTTCTTTTTCTGCAAGTTTGTTATTGCTATCTAGAAAAGCTACTAATTTTTGTATGTTGTATATTTTATAGTCTGGTACTTGACTAACACTTTATCAGGCCTAATTGTTTTCTCATGAGATCTTGTTGTTTATGTTGCATATCTGGTGAAACTCTTGAGGGTCTCAAGGATGAGCATGTTTCCACAATGAAGGATAGTTTGTTTCTTCCTTTCCTAATTGAAATCCTGTTGTTCTTTCTTTTGTATTGGTACTAGATGGAAGATGTGAGCACTATTTTGAATAAGAACAATGAGATTGGGTACCGTTGTCTTATTTTTTATTTTAGAGTCAATAATTTGGTTTTCCTCTTTTTAGTTTAATACTGACTTCATATTTGTCTTATACAGACTTTATTGAGATATGTTCCTACATAAAATTTTTTAAACGTTTATTTTATTTATTATTATTGAGGGTGGATAGTATGTGCATTCATGCTTATGCTGAGACATACATAAGACAATATGAGGTCAACATTAAAAAAAACAATTCTTTCCTCACACCATGTGAATTCTCTGGCTTGAACTCAGATTGTCAGTAATGGTAGCAAGTGCCTTAATCTATTGAACCATCTTGCTAGCCTGTGACTTCCTTCTCTTCCAAATTTCATTTATGAAGAAGGGAGGTTGATCTTTGTTAATTGCCTTCATCTGACATTTTACCTACTTTAGCAGCTTTGAGTCCAGCGATTTATGTTTTGGTATAGTCATGTTGCCTTTTTCTTTCTTGTTTTTATATTTCTGTGATGCTATTTACACACACACACACACACACACACACACACACACACACACAAACACACACACAAATATATACATAATACGTATTCTTAAATATTTTTATATATATCCTTATTTAGAGAGGTCCTGTTTAGAGCTCTATCCTTATAACTAGTCAAATCATAAAAAGCATAGGAATATATTTAAAATTAATTATTCAGAGATAGTGGCCGTAATGCTGAAAATAGCAAACCTAGAGTAGAATTTTCTGTGAAATTAAAATTAATTAGGAGAACTGTAGAAGTAGTAAATAGATGGCATAAAAGAAAGAGGCAGAGAAAGAGGAAAACAGAGAAGCAAGATTATACCAATGAAAAGAAAACTGAGGAAAATGAAGATTAATGTAGTAAAGTGAAAGAGAAAAAGAACAGGAGAGAGAAAATAAAAAAATCCAAATAAAAATTACCCACCAATAATGAGAGAGTTTGATGACAAGATTAAATAAATTTAGGAGGAATGAGAAGTAAAACATGATTTTTTAAAAATACAACAAATTGGAAAATGGCATTAAAATTGTCAAACAGAAAAAATGGGGTGAGGCAGAAGGAAAAGAGAGAGAAAAAGAGGAAAACATGCACAGAGAGATAAAGGGAGAAAGACAGAGAAAGAGAGACACAGAGAAAAGAATACAGAGGGGGGAGAAAAGAGAGATACAGACAGACACACAGACAGAGCTGAAATTGCCACTCCATATGCAGAAGGAAGAAGTTTGAATGTACTCATGGGCCCTGTTTCCTGTGGTCCAGGCTGGCCCTGATCCTGCATTGAACAAATGCCTGTGTGAACTACATCCACTCCGACTTTAGTAATTCCCCTGCTCCCCTGCCTTGCATGTTAGAAGCCTCTGCTGGCCACACTTACCTTTGTAGTCTGAGAGCTAGTCTCAGACTCTTTTGACATTTTCCAGATCATATTTCCTGGAGTAGCTCATGTTCTTGGTGGGTAGAGTGTGATGTACACTATGAGCGCTGGGGATGGGCAAAACAAACAAAACACAAAGATCTGCACAGGTGGAGGACTTGGCTTTGTAATTTCCAAACCCTGTAATGATTGATCATCTTGCTGGGAGAATATAATATACATACATATAGGTATGTGCATTAAAATTTCTACTGGAGTTTCAGTGTTATCAAAATTTATAGCACCAAATAGCAGGTGGTTGGCTGAAGGCTCCTAGCTATCTGTTAATCTCTAGGCTCAGTGTTATCCAACTCCAGAGTTTTCTCATACTCTGCCCTTGACTACTGTGAGTGAGTGATCTTTCCCTCAGCACCTCTCTATCTGAGCTGAGATTCACACCATCTATACTTTTTGAACTGGGGTTTCCATTCCCCTGCTCTCCATGATTGTCTTCTAGGGAAACTTCTCATCCTGGGGCCATGGCAGGTTGATTTCATTTTCTCTGACTAGTAACTATTTCTTCTTCCCTAACTGGAGGCAGCTCAATTTTAAACAGTAAGTTACCTCTCAAGTTAGTGCCTGTCTAGTATTCTTTTTTTCATAAAGAATTTTTTTCACTCATTTTACACACCAATCAAAGGTCCCCCTCTTCCCTCCCCCTCCCCCCTCCCCCCCTCCCAACTCCCCTACAAGAAGGCAAGACCTTCCATGGGGAGGTACATCCAGTAGAGGCAATTCCAAGCCCTTCCCCCTGCCTCAAGGCTGCACAAGGTGTCCCATCATAGGTAGTGGGCTCCAAAAAGCCTGCTCATGCACCAGGGATGGATTCTGATCCTACTACCATGGGGGCCCCCAAGCAGATCAAGCTACACAACTGTCTCCCATGCAGAGGGCCTAGTCCAGTCCCATGCAGGCCCCACAGCCATTGATCCAACTTTCATGAGTTCCCTCTTGTTTGGTTTGGTCATCTCTGAAGGTTTCCCCATCATGATCCTGATGCACTTGCTCATAGAATCCCTCTTCTCTCTCTCTTTGACTAGACTTCTGGAGCTCTGCCTGGTGTTTGGCTGTGGACCTCTGCATCTGCTTCCATCAGTCACTGGAGAAAAGCTCTGTGATGACAGTTAGGGTATTCACCAATCTGATCACTGGGTAAGCCATTTCAGCTCAGGCACCCTCTCCACTATTTCTGGTAGTCCAAACTGGGGTCATCCTTGGGGACTTCTGGCAACGTCCCCAGCACCAGGTTTCTCTCTATTCCCATGATGTCTCCCTCTATCATGGTATCTCTTTCATTGCTCTCCCCCTCCCTCCCTGTTCCAGCTCAGCCATCCCATTACCTTTTGTTCTCATCCTCTATCCCCTACCCTCCATTGCCCACCCATCATCCCCAGTTTACTCATGGAGATCTCAGAGACAGACACTACCTCAGAGCAAAAGCCTGGGAAAAAAACTTTCCAATCAAATGGACTTAAGAAGCAAGCTGGTGTAACTATTCTGATATCTAACAAAATAAACTTCAAACTACAATCAATCAAAAGAGATCCAGAAGAACATTACATACTCATCACAGGAAAGATCCATCAAGATGAAGTTTCAATTCTTTCTACTATTCTTATGAATTACACAGAATGACAAAACGGAACTTTTCTCCATCACTGAGTGATCTACTAATTGAAAAACTCTGTCAGCAAAGTGTGAATCTGGTTTTAAGGCTTCTAAGGGATGCCCAATTATCCTGAGCACAGAACTGGCAGTCTCTCCTCATCACAGCCACCTGATTTACCTTTGGATAAGGCTTCTTCTTCCCCTCAACAACCAGAAAGGCACCTGGATGGATAACAAAAACAAACTGGCAATCAATTAATTGGCATATGTTGTAGAAATATATGGTAAAATTCATAAAATATTTGGCCAAAACCACGAAATGGTTGACTTCTACAAAATCAGTGATTAAATCATAGATGTTCTGATATCAAATCAGGTACCAATTCTATCTCAAGTAAATACCTCATTGTGGTAGCAAGGGTACCAGAAAACTTGGATCTTTTGCATATTCTATGATTCCATATTTTAATATGCTTACACTGTCATCTTATTAAACTGTGAAATTTGCAAATTTAAATTAAATTAAATTAATATAGATTTAAGAGTGGGGAAAAATTATAAATTTACTAAACACAGGGTATATGTAATGTACCTGACTCCAGCTTTCATATTTGGGCATTCTAAAATACTTTGAGGCTCTAGTGTTGAGTATGTGCAAGTTGGCTTATCCTCAATGCATCATATCCTAGAAAGCTGACAATATTAATTTTAGGATGTTTATATAGAAATAAAACTGACTTTTAACCATTCAGTTTTCTTTGTCCTACTAGCTTAGTTCATAAATACTTGGAGAAGAAATCTATGAAACAACATGCGAATAATAACTTTAACATTTAGCAATGGTTATATCAAAATTAGCACACTTACTGCACATATATTATTTTCTCATTTTTTTCCTGTAAAAGATCTGATGAGGTTGATGATCTCATTGTTTAATAATTCAATTACTGTATTACAGATAAAATTATAAGGTAATTATAAAGAAAACTGAATCTTTCCATATACCTTTGTTGCAGTGCAGTTGGATATTGCATTGTATATCTATTGGATGAAAAGATTCACAAAATTTTCAGTTTCTGAGTCCTTAAAATTCTCATCTATTTTTCAGGAACAATACATCATTATTACATTATATTATATTATACTAATTATATTATATTTATATTATATTCAAGTCATCACTTTTATAAAAGAGAGAAGACCCAGTCTGCATTTTGTTCCTCCAAAGTCACCACTGGTGAATGGTTTGTAGTTTGAAACACTGGCAGTTGTGCTATCTTCTGTTTCTTTCTGATACTTCTGGATTGGGGTGTTGTATAGACACAGGTTTATAGAAGACTCTATGTAATTTTTTATTCAACAAACTCCCCAGAGTTCCAGAAAGCTCTTTGATAACCATTTTTCTATTTACAGGCTAGATTTAAAGCTCCACAGGATAAACAACTTATCAGTGACTGCATTTTCACATTAAGTAATTTGAGACGGAACCAATGGGCAATTTCCACATTACTGAGTAGGGTGTTTCTGAACTTTGTACCATGACTGCACTGTGAGGCTACACATTTGTCAGATGTAAACATGAAAAGCTTGTTCTGTAAGATTCTCTATGTGTTATAAGAAAGTTTTGTTGTTGTTGTTTTTTATCTTGATTTTATTGTTACTTAGCTTACCTCCCCTGCTCCAGCTGCCCCAAAGTTTGTAGGACAAAACACTGTCTGTCTGCTTGGTAAGATATATTTATTCAAAATATATCTGAGTTCCAGGAAACTTAATACTGGGGATTTAGTAAAATGTACACTAGGAAATAGTAGAACATATGCACATTCTTTGCTGTCAAGATTGATGCTCAGGATAAATACAATCTAGCATTGTTCCTTTGCCTGACAACTGAGTAGTCAAAATAAATTTCAACTCCAAGGGGATGTGTTACTTACATCGCAGATTTGAGATTACTAGACCATTTATGATGGCTAAATACAGGTAAATTATCAATACACTATGAAAAATAGAATGCATGCTGTGACTAATGGTATAAGCACCATAAACCGCATTTGATAACTTCTTATAAGGTTTGTAGTTTGAAGTAGGAAAGCAGCAGTTGTGTACCATCTCTGGAAATGCTTTGACCTTTACTGTCAATTTTCTAAGAGACATTTAAATTCACTCTTCAGGTCCTCAAGAATATAAACTTTAAGTACAAACTGCTGAATAAGCATGTTTAGTCTTATTTGTC
The DNA here is from genome assembly GCA_902168425.1 of Peromyscus attwateri. Lineage (NCBI taxonomy): Eukaryota > Metazoa > Chordata > Mammalia > Rodentia > Cricetidae > Peromyscus > Peromyscus attwateri. The sequence continues at coordinate 24,804 of CABHPP010133605.1, forward strand.
TGCATATGATTTCATGGATGGCCACTTGGTATTGAAGAACCAATTAGGTGACCCATCCATGGAGAAGATTTTTATTAGTTTATAAATATATGTCACAATAATAAAGGAAAGGAAATTGTGAATTTGAGAAAGGAAAAATAATGATGACATGAGAAAGGTTGGAGGGAGTAAAGGAAAATGATGTAATTATATTTTAGATAAAAATTTAAAAGTTTGAAAAAGTACAATTAAAGATAATGCATAGAAAGACATCTAACTTCTCAAAGGAGACTCCGAGACAGAAAATACTGGAGAAATGTTCTACAAACTATAAAACACTAGAGATGCCAGGCCAGACTACTATATCCAGCAAAACATTCAATCACAACAGATGGAAAAAACATTCAATAATAAAACCAAATTTTAGAAATACCTATCTAAAAATCCAGCTCTAAAGAAGGTGCTACAAGAAAACTTCAGCCAAAAGAGACTAATCACACCCAAAAATACAAATGAATTATTCCGAATTATCAAATAACACTACTCTTTGATATCTCTCAACCCTAATGATCTCAAGACAGACTAACAGAACAGATGTGGAAATGGATCAATCCTACGGCTGCATCCAAGAAACACACCTTAACTTCAAGAATAGACATCATCTCAGGGTGAAAGAATGGAAAAATATATTCTAAGCAAATGGACCCAAGAAGCAAGATGGTGTAGTCATTTTAATATCTGAAAACTAGACTTCAAACCAAAATTAGTCTTAAGAGATAGAAAAGGACACTACATACTCATCAATGGAAAAACTACAACAGGACACCGCAAGTCTTAATATTTACACCCCAAACACAAGGGTACCCAAGTTCATAAAAAAAAAAAAATCACTACTGCAGATTAAATCACGTATTGACTCTCACATACATAGACAGTGACTTTAAAATACCACTCTTGCCAATAGACAGACTATCCAGACAAAAACTAAACTTAGAAATGTTGGAGAATGATATCTTAAAACAAAGAGACCTATCAGATATTTACAGACCATTTCACCCAAACACAAAAGAATATACCTTCTTCTTGGCACCTCATGGAAATTTCTCCAAAACTTTAGATAAAAAGTAAGTCTTGCCAGGCGTTGGTGGCGCACACCTTTAATCCCAGCACTCGGGAGGCAGAGGCAGGCGGACCTCTGTGAGTTCGAGGCCAGCCTGGGCTACCAAGTGAGTTCCAGGAA
>CABHPP010133606.1:8834-22174 GCA_902168425.1 Peromyscus attwateri
CTCTCTCTCTCTCTCTCTGTGTGTGTGTGTGTGTGTGTGTGTCTGAGGGCCAACCTGCCCCACCTGTGTCTGATGATCAAATTCAGGATGTTGTACATGGTAGGTGTCTTAGTTAAGGTTTCTATTGTTGTGAAGAGACACCATGACAACTCTTATAAAGGAAAAACATTTAATTGGGGTGGCTTACATTTTCAGAAGTTTAGTCCATTATTATCATGGTGCATGCAGGCAGACATGGTGCTGGAGAAGTATAACAGGTCTTTCTTTGGACCACCAGCTCCCAAATAATGACATGGAGACATCTTATTAATTATGAAAGCTTAGCCTTAGCTTAGGCTTATTCCCAACTAGTTCTTAAACTTAAATTAACCCTTTATATTAATCTACGTTCTGCCACATGACTGGTTACATCTAACTTCCTCCTTGTCTCACTGGCAAATTCCCCACCTCTCAGATTCTTCCTCTGAGTTTCTCTCTCCTCAAAAGTCCTGCTTATCCTCTCCTTCCTAGCTATTGGCTATTCAGTTTTTTATAAAATCAATCAGAAAGTGCCTTAGGCAGATGAGGTAAAACAGACACATCTTCACAGTGTAAAAAAGATTATCCCACAACATTTCCCCCTTTTTGTCTACATAAAAAGAAAAGGCTTTAATGCTAACACAGTAAAACTATATACGATAAAAACAATTATCAAATAAGAATTACATTCACAAAGTCCAGTCCATTTGTATTTGGCAAATTTGGAGAAAGTATTCTATTATCTATCCTATCTTGGTGAGTCCAAAGTTTTATATCTAAACCACTTTCTATCATAAAGTTGTAGAATATTATTTTAACTATGTAAAGATGTATTACATTTGTTTATCCTGTATTTGTTTAATGATGTAAGGATGTGTGTCTAATTATGTAAAAATGTATTGCATTTGTTTCACCTTGCCTGCCTACGGCACCTGATTGGTCTAATAAAAAGCTGGATATCCAATAGCTAGGCCGGAGAGGGATAGGTGAGGCTGTCAGGCAGAGAGAATAAATAAGAGGAGAAATATTGACTCAAGAGGAATGAAGAAGGAGAAGAGAATTAAGGAGAAAGAGAGGGACACACCTAGGGCAAGAAGCCAGAAGTCCACCATACAGTCAGATACGAGAAGCAGTGAAAGTCAGATATACAGAAGGAAAGAAAAATAAAAAGCCCTGAGGCAAAAGGTAGACAAAGAGAAACAGGTTAATATAAGTTAAAAGAGCTAGCCAGAAATGAGCCTAAGCTAGGCTGAGCATTCAAAATTAATAATAAGACTCTGTGTCATGATTTGGGAGCTGGTTGGTGGCCTAAAAGAAAAAGACTGGTGAATCATAACTTCTATTACCCACCTAAAAATATTGTATTAGACCTTAAAACATTTTCTTAGACAAATAATTTAAGCTTTTATGTCTCTCAACTTTTATAAACTTTACATCTCTTTTGTGAGTTTCTTTTTTGAATATGGTAACAAAGAAATAGTAAAACTATAACTATCTAGTCTTTAACCACATTACAGACCTGAGAGGGATAGATATTACCTGAGTAAACAGGAAGTGCAGAGCAAGCAATTCCCAAAACTACAGAAATGACAGCTGGCTACCTGGACAGTCACTCCAGGGTTCTTCTACATTGTTGGAGCATCCATCTTTGGCCTACATGTCTAGAATATCTGACAGATTTTTCTGTAAAACAGGAATTTTGTAGGATTGGCCTACCTTGTCTTGACAAAGTTCAACAGTCAACTTTCTTTGTGTTCTGCTTGTCCAATTTGGACAGCATGCTGTCAGCAGTTGAGGCAAGGGCAGTTTCTTGCCCAGTAGTTAGCTTTTTTCACCTTTAAAGCAAGCGCCATATGGAGGTTCTTTGATTCCCATCATCTTCTTTGAAGTAGATTGGTGCTGCCAGAAGCATATGTGTCTCATTGCCATGAAAAGCCTTATGTTATTAAGACATATTAAATGTTGTATTCTGTAGATCTCTGAAGTATTTGAAGACCATCTATCTATCTATCTAAATTTTATCTCTGTTTATCCTTGAAAACATATCTAACATGACTACAAGTTTCATTGTTATAGATGACTACTAACCTGCATTTCTTAATTATCCTAAAAAGTAGTTTGTAAAAATAGCTTTCAAGGACTAGAACTTTACATTACATTTTTAAATAAACTGCATAGGTACAATACCTTAAATAAGAGTAAAAACATATATACAATATGTTATAACAAAATAACCTTAAATTTGTATCAATATACAAATATCCACATCAATGTAAAATATTTGAGAATAGTAGTTGTTTTTTAGTTTAAAAGTAGATTCAATAATATTCCTGTACCCCCTAAACAATGACATCTACAATCCACTGAATGACCAAAAAACCACCCATCCCACCTCTTGGGAATATGGGCATCATGTTCTTTTTTTTTGGGGGGGGGTTTGTTTGTTTGTTTTGAGACAGGGTTTCTCTGTGTAGCTTTGCGCCTTTCCTGAAACTCACTCTGTAGCCCAGGCTGGCCTCGAACTCACAGAGATCCACCTGCCTCTGCCTCCTAAGTGCTGAGATTAATGGCGTGCACCACCACTGCCCGGCCATCATGTTCTTAAAATTGCTTCCTGCTATCTGGGGGCAATGACATCTTTAGGGGACCCTGAGAAAATTGGGATAATGGTTAAGTCCTAGGATAACTAGCTGAATCATTTGTTGTCCAGTCTCTGTACTATGGGACTGTGCAGGGCTTAAGTGCAGTCCTGGATAGAGTAGTCTGTGGGGCTGGACCATCTCAGTAAGCCGCTTAGAAGTTGTTCTGGATGCAGAATTTTGAGGAAACTGCAACAGAGGCATTCTGAAGGGCTGGATCACTTGGGCTACTTGTCTTCATTGGTGTCTGGTTCCTTTTTTCTGAAAACACAATTTTTTAAAAACATAATTCTTTATTGATTCTTTGGAAATTTCACATCATGCACCTCAATCCTACTCACCTCCCAGTCCCTCCAAATCTGTCCCTCACCCCTGCAGTATGCTCCCCCAAATTAATTAAAAACAAAACAAAACAACCAAAAACAAAACAAAACAAAACAAAAAACCCCACCTCAGTCTTCCATCTTTCCAACGCCTCTTCATTCTAATGGCATCAGGAACTGTGGTGTGTCATGCAGTATACCCTTTCTGTTCAATCAGCCCCACAAAATGTTCATTACAATGAATCGTTGGTCTGGCTCAAGGCCTCTGGTTTTTGGTACACCATCACCACTGGCCCTCACTGAAACTCCTTTCAGATATCCTGTTGTTGCTCTGAGTCATGGAGATCTTGCGATTATCACTCTGTAGGACCAGTCGCTTTGAGCAGCACTCCAGCAGGTCAAAGATGGGGGAGCTGTGAGGTGGGCCAACTAAAGGCCCAGAATGTGGATCTGAGTGGTAGTTGAGCTGGCCGGTTTGGGCCATTGGGACCATTCCTTCAGGGGGGGAGCAGAGACAGCTCTCCTAGGCCCATGTTGTCATGGCCAGCTCTCCCACACCTGTGGTACAGGGAAGGGCCATCTCTCCCGAGTTGTTGGGGTCAGCTTTCCTGTGTGTGGGGGATGACACCAGCTCTCCTGCTATGGACACACAAATTTTTAGAGGTAATATACATATCTGCATTAACACAAGTATGGAATGTACAGTGTGCACAAATCATCTAAAGATGATTTTCTGTTCTGTGTTTGAACAGGTAAAAGACATCTGTCAACTTTATAAGTCCATTTGGACTATGTAACCAAACTATAATATAAATCTCCATCCATGAAAATATGGCACATAATAATGTCATGAGGACTCTGTAGCCAATAAGATTATCATGTCTTATTCAGTCTCAGAGCGGTTCCCATGTAGAGGGATCAGCATATCCATCACCTGTCTTGTAGTTTTTCTTGGTTTCTTCCTTAATGTCTGCAGCCAAGATTTTCAGGAGGTCTCCCCTGATCAAATCTGACCTTTATTTATTTCGAAAGAATCCATAGCTTTTCATTTCCTCTGGAAACAAAGGCATAACCTCTCCTCCAATGCAACACATTTCTTGACTTCCATTCTGAAGCTAAGACATCCTTTAAATATATAGGCTGGTTTAATTCAGCAGTTTTTTCCCACAATCCAATGTCTCTCAGCAGCTGTTGTTTTTTGTTCATTAGCATTTAAAAAACTTAAAATTAATAAAGCACTATATAGGATCCGGACACCTTATGTTATATTTTCCATTCTTATATGGATTCTTTTTTTTATATTACTTCATTCTCTCTTTAAAGACTTCATTATTTTTAAACTACTTTATTTTCCTATGACTGTCTTTACCCATCTTCTTTTCTTTCTTCAACACCTAAGCACATTTTAAAGTATACTGTACCTATTCAGAGGCTTTCTTGGTCAGGACCTGACTTTCTGTGTGCCCTGACTCTGGGAAAATGTTATAAAAAACATTACAAAACCCTTCTGTGCACCCACAGGCTCTTTCTGCAGCCCTGCTCCATGCACAGTGCTGGAGGCTGGCTCTGCACCCCTCTGGTCCATGAGAGCCAAGCCTTACACCTGTGGGCATGGTCAGGAGCTGCATTTACTGGCCCAAGCTCTGGGATTTTGCTAAGCCTGGGTTGCAGCAGGCATTTCTATCTAGTCCCCCATGGAGTAGAGCACCAACTTCTCATAGACCCTATGCTTGGAATATACATTGGATGCCAAATGTAACCGGTCTTTTTATGGACCGCCAGCTCACAAATAATGACATAGAGACGTCTTATTAATTATGAAAGCTTGGCCTTAGCTTAGGCTTATTCCCAACTATCTCTTAAACTTAAATTAACCCATTTATATTAATCTATGTTTTGCCACATGGCTTGTTACCTCTCTTCCATACTGTACATCTAACTTCCTCCACCTCTTGCTGGTGAATTCACAACAGAGAAATAGTCGAGTGTCCTACCTCTTGACTTTCAGGTAACAGAAAATAGTCTGAGACATAGGGTGGTTTCTTGAGCATATATGAGACCTTAAAGCCTGCCTCCACAGTAACATACTTCCTCCAACAAAGCCATACCTACCCCAACAAAGCCATACCTCCTAATAGTACCACTCCTTTTAGGGGCCATTTTCTTTCAAACCACCACAGTACACAAGCACCCTGTCTTAGTTAAGAGTTTTCTATTGCTATGAAGAGACACCATGACCACAACAACTCGTATAAAGAAAATATTTAATTGAGGTGGCTCACTTACAGTTTCAGAGGTTCAGTCCATTTTCATCATGGTGGGGAGCATGGCGGTATGTGGGCACCCACAGGCTCTTTATGGCTACATCATGGCTTGTAGGCAACAGGAAGTTGACTGAGACAGTGGGCAGCATCCTGAGCATAGGAAACCTCAAAGCCCCCCCCCCTCCCCACAGTAGCACAATTCCTCCAACAAGGCCATACCCACTCCAACAAAGCCATACATCCTAATAGTGCCACTCCCTATGAGATTATGAAGGAAAATTACATTCACACTACCACACACCCTATCACTATGCTGTACATCAGCCTTTTTGGTGGAGTGAGTTCTCTCCATTCACCTTTATGTGGGTTCTGGAGGATGATGAGTCATCTTGCTGGCCCTCCGGCTCTTTTTAATAGTAGCTTTTAAGATATTTTTGTTGCTGAGAATCAAACCCAGGGCCTTGAATGTGTTAGGCAAGAGCTCTAGCACTGAGCTACATCTCAGATCTGTTTAACAGTAGATTTTAACTTTGGGTGTGTGCTTTTCTGGGGAATTGAACTCAGGGCCTTGTACACGCTAGGTAAGCACTCTCCACTGAGCCGGCTCCTCAGTCCTTGTTTATTCTTTTCAGTCTTTATCAGCAGCTCTGAGGGATCATGCAGAAAACAAGGCACCCTCTTCCCAGAGGTGCTGCACACTAACCCTGGAACCCGTGAGGATGTTAATTGTGCTTCTCACTTTTGTGTTACCGTGACAGGACACCCCACCAAACAACTGAAGGATTTACTTTGGATTTCCAGTCCCTTCTGGCTTGACCATTGGGCCTGTGGCAGCATAGCACATCCAGGTGGGAGCACGTGACTGCTCACCTCATGGCAGCCAAGAAGCAAATAGAGAAAAGGGCCAGGGTTCCACAACCCCTTTCAAGGACACACCCCTAAGACTTAACTTCCTCTCACTAGACGCGTGCGTCTCTAAGACACCACCAGCTCCCAGTAGTGCTATAGGATGGTGACTGAGCTTTTACACTTAGGGCTTTGAGAGACAGCCCCAGACCCAAACCACCGTACCATCCCTTTAAAATCCCCGGAGGGAGCACATTCTGAAGACATGATGATTTTGTCCTATTGAGACAATTTAAGATTAGGGTTCTCCAACTCTAATCTCTAATATCCTTTCTTCCTCTCTTTTTCCTCTCCCTCAATCTCTCCCTCTCTCCCTCCCTCCCTCCCTCCCTCCCTTTTTCCCTCCCTCCCTTCCTCCCTCCCTCCCTTCCTCCCTTCCCTCTCTTCCTTTCTTTCTACATTTGTCACTTTTCCTATTGTTGTGGTAAAAAATACCCCTACCACAGCAACTTAAGGGAAAAAGGTTAATTTTGGTTCACAGTTTGAGGTTGCGGTCTGTCGGTCTGTCGTGGCAGCAGGAGCTGGAGGCAGCTGGTCACATGTATGCCCCGTCAGGAAACAGAGAGTGCTGAATGCTATGGTAAGCTAGCTTTTTCCTTTTTCTGCAGTCCAGGACCCAGCCCATGGAGTCCTGTTGCCTATCTTTAGGATGGGTCTTTCCACCTCAGTTAATCTGTACCTAATTTACATAGTCCTACACAGGTAAGGCCAGAAGCTTGTCTCTAGGTGATTCTAGGGTCTGCCAACATGACAATACTCTCTCTCTCCTTCATCCCCTCCCCCTTCCCATTTTTCTCTACAGCTCAGGTTATGGACATTAAAAGGGGGTGGGGTGGGAATATTTCTCAGTGATGGAGCACTTGCCCAGCATATACAAGGCCCTGGGTTATATCCTTAGTTCTGAAACACAAAATCCACAACTTGTTTGCCTAAATTGTTCTAGTATTAATAAAAACTCGGGAGTCAGAAGTTGAGATAAAAACCTGATGAATTCAAGGAACAGCAGAGAGACAATTGGCTGAGCAGATTTTCCAGGTTTCCTGGATCCAAAAGCCCCGGAAATCTCTCTCAGCCCCTCCTTCTCTCTTTCTGTCTCTGTATATTGGACTTCCTCAGTCCTCCAACATCCCTATGGCTAATTCCGGTCAGCCAATCACTGACTCCTCCTTGATTCAAGGTGGCTTTATTGGCACAGCGGAGTGGCAATGCAAGCAATTCTCCTGCAACACACAACCAAACCAAATCAAATGAAAACACCACAGATGGCACATGGAACTATAATTGAGTTTCTACTGTGTCTCTACCCAGGGAAAGGAGGGGTGAGCGTGGGGGGTGAAGGAAAGGAAACCATCTCCACCCGTGCTGGCCGCCCTGAATGCAACAGAACCAAGGGAATGAATAGATATCAGAATTTAAGTGAGCTTACCACACACACACACACACACACACACACACACACACACACACACACACACAAGTAACAATGGCTAAATCAACCCTGAGGTGCTGAGAACCTGGTAAATTACTCAATCCTCAAGGCTGGATGCCTCAACAGATGGAGTAACTCAGTCCACAGGCATGGGTGTCTGAGTCCTTTGAGTTCCTAGAGAATTGTTGGTCCATTCCACAATGGAAACTTGGAAATGCTGGCTCTGCTGTCACTTAATGCAGCAGCAGCAGCAGCGCAAATCAGCTAGGTGGCAAGAGGGAGGCCAAGCAGCTAACGGCAGAGAATAACCTCCCTTCAGAAAAAAGCTTTTTTAAAAAAAAAAATCTGGCCTCTTCATCCAGCAACTAATAAGAGCAGATACAGAGACCCACAGCCAAACATTAGGCGGAGATCGGGGAATCGTTCGGAAGAGGGGAAGGAAGAATTGTAGAAGCCGAAGGGGTCAAGGATGTCACAAGAACATGGCCCACAGAATCAGCTAAGCAGGGCTAATAGGGGCTCACAGAGACTGAAACTGACAATCAGGGAGCCTGTATGGCTCTGACCTAGGTCCTCTACATATATGTTACGGTTGTAGGGTTGTAGAGCTTGGTGTTCTTGTGGGACTCCTAGTGTGTGTGTCGGGGGTCTGCCTCTGACTCTTTTGCCAGCTTTTAGGATCCTTTTCCTCCTGCTGGGTTGCCTTGTCCAGCCTTAATATGAGGGCATGTGCCTAGTCTTACACTAACTTGTTACGCCATGTTTGGTTGATAGTCCTAGGAGGCCTGCTCTTCTCTGAAGGGAAATAGAGGAGTGGATCCCGGGGAGAGGAGGGGTGCTGGAGGGGGCTGGGAGGGAAGGAGGAAGGGGAAACTGTGATCAGGATGTAATATATGAGAGAAGAATAAATAAATTTATTTTTTAAAGAAATCTGGCCTCCTGTTGGAAGGTGCTTCCCACAGTTGGGGTGGGCCTTGCCACATCAAACAGGACAATTCTTCCAAGGATGCCCCTTACTCAGGGGATTTATGGCCAGTTGACATTAAAGCCAACTATAATAAGTTTCTGAGGCAGCCATCTGGGCCTGCTTCCAAGATAAAAACTGAGGCACAGGGTATGAATAGATATTTCTGACTCGAAAATCCTATGTAGCGAACAAGGCTTTATTATCTCTCCATTCACTACAGTTACAGAGGAGAAGGTCAGAACCCAGGTTTTCTCTGGCGGAGGCTGGGATGGAGCTCAGTTGGTGGAATGCTTGCCTAGCTTGCACAAAGCTCTGGGCCTGATCCCCAGCACTGCAGAGAACCGTGTGTGACAGTGCATGCCTGCAATTCTTGCACTCAGGAGGTGGAGGCAGGAAGGTCAGAAGCTCAAGGTTAGCATATTTTTAAAAAAGATTGTTCTCTTTTTTGCTTGGTTTTTTTGAGACGGGGTTTTTCTGTTTAGCCCTGGCTGTCCTGGAACTCATTTTGTAGACCAGACTGGCCTCAAACTCAGAGATCGGCCTGCCTCTGCTTCCCAAGTTGCTGGGATTAATGGCATGCGCCACCACCACCTGGCTAGAAAGATTGTTCTTAATTAGTTTTTTTTTTTTTTTTTAGCTGCCACTTCATTAAAAAGGCAAACCTTTGAAACTCGTTGCTCAGCTCTCAACTTTGTAGGAATCATGTCAGATACGACATGGGAAACAGCCCAGTTCTAGGAACTGCTTGCAGAAGCTGAGGTTTCTCACCTTCCCAGCTGGGTTTCAAATCCCAATTCGGTACTTGTGTGAAGCCTGTCCTAGGCAGAACTGACTCGCCCAGCTGTGGCCAGATGCCCAAAGCAGTCACAAAGGCCCCTGTGATCAGACTCCAGGCCAAGGTTGGACTAGAGAATAAACTTTAGAATGGTGCCTCTCCCTCTTGTTAAGGAGATATTTCTCTGTCACGATTCACAATATAACTGCATTTGTTACTTATCTCAGTGCTGTGGGGAAGTAGCTGAAAGAAGCCACTGAAGGGAGGCAGGACTGATTCTGAGTCACAGTTTAAGGAGAACAGTCCTGGCTGGGATTAAATCTTGGTGATAGAATGCTTACTAAATGTGAATGAAGCCCTAAATTTGATTCCCAGCACCACACACAAAGCAGAAAAAGTGGCTGGGGTGATACAGCTCATGGCTGGGACAGTTGGTTACATCACAGTCAGAAAGCAAAGAGACTATAGTGGAACCCCCTGGCAGAAAATCTGAAGGTCTACTCCCAGTGATGTTCTTCCACTGGGTGGGGGGGGGGCACTTTGTAAAGGACCCACAACCTCCCCAAACAGTGCCACCGTCCACGAACCAAGTGTTTCAATGCATGAACCTCTGGAGGACATCCACATCCAAACCATTACAATGTCAATAACGACATCTAACACCCTGTTGTGGTTTGTATATGGTCTCCAGCTGGTGGCTCCTTTGGATGTGGAGACTTAGTAGAGAAGTAGGCACTGGAGGACGGGCCTGGAGACTTTGGAGCTGGACTGTTGTAGCACAAATCTTAAAAGGTCTTATTAATAAAAACAAATCCAGAGCCAGTTATTGGGGTGAACTCTGGAAGATCAGAGGAACAGAACTAGCCACAGCTAACCTCACCTTGCCAATTCCTCAGCTGATCTCGTTTCCTCAAATTGGAAGTCTCTGAGTCCTCATCCGAATGGATCTCAGCTGAACTGCTGCTCAAAAGCTTAAAAGCTTAACCAGGCTCTAGTTCCTGGTCCTCACGCCTTGTATACCTTTCTGCTTCCTGCCAACACTTCCTGGGATTAAAGGCGTGTGTCACCATGCCTGGCTGTTTCCAGTGTGGCCTTGAACTCACAGAGATCCAGACGAATCTCTGCCTTCGGAATGTTAGCATTAAAGGTATGTGTGCCACTATTTTCTGGCCTCTATATCTAGTGGCTGTTCTGTTCTCTGACCCCAGATAAGTTTATTAGGGTGTACAATATTTTGGGGAACACAATATCACCACAGACTGTCCTTGTTCATTCTCTGTCTGAGTGTGGATGTAATGGAGCCAGCTGACCTCCCACTCTGGAAGCTAAGCCTTCTCTGACTGCGGCCGTCTTTCCCACCACGATGGCATGTATTTCTCTGGAACTGTACTCCAAAATAAAACTTCCCTTCTTTAAGTTGCTTTCATCGGGCCTTTTAGCACAGCCATGGAAAATTAACTGATACACATCTGTCAAACTCTTAGCTTGCAACCGTTTCACTGATGTTGCTCTTGTCACTATGGTGACTAATTTAATGATCAAAATCTCCCATAAGATAGGCTCAAGATGTAGCCCAGATGGTAGAGTGCTTGCCTAGCATGCACGAAGTCCTGGGTTCATTTGACCCTTGGCACCACATAAACTAGGTATGGCGGCATATGCCTGGAATCCCAGCACTTTGAAATGAAGGCAGGAGGATCACAAGTGAGTTCAAAGCCAGTCTAGACTACCAGAGATGGTGTCTGGAAATTTTTATATCCTATAAGAAGACATTATTCTATTTAATCATCAAAACAGGTAACAAGTACAGCTTCCAGAGTGTGGGGCAAAGAGGTATGGGTGTAATTGTGACGTTGTTTCTTTCTGGTCACCTTAGTCTTAGAAATTACTTAGACTTCTTAGACCTCAGTTTTCCTCATCTTTAAAATAGAGACAGTGATGTTATCTGTTTCACAGCATCATGTCTGATAAATAGCATCAAGTCTGCAAAGCATGTGATACCCTTTCCCTTGGCATAGTGGGAGAGATTGACCCTTGGCAGTAACCATCAGCAAATGGATGAAAAGTGGCTGGGGATCTGCGTTAGCTCCATTGCCATTTCCAAGCTTTCAAGGAGAGCTGGTCTGCTAGCTGTTCTCTGCCTGTCTGCTGGAAGAGTCTAGAAGGGTGGTCAAGATGACTCGGTGGGTAAAGACTCTTTCTGCCAAGCCTGAAAACTTGAGTTGATCCCAAGGGCCCATATAACGGAAGGAGAGGAACAACGTCTGTAAGTTGTCCTCTGACTTCTGCCTGAGCGCTGTGGGTGAGACCTCCCTCTCACCTCACACATGCACCCACAAATAAATACATGTAATAATCCAATTCCTTAAAAAGAAAGAGAACCCCTGTGTTAGAGACTGAGTCTGGGAACTTCTGCATGCTAGGAGAGTTGTTTACTACTGAGCTATAGTCTGGCCCTAGAGTCTAGAAAAATCTGAGCTTTCTTTAGAGATGATGTGGAAGGACAAAGAGAGAATGAAATACTCCAGAAATAAACTGTGGTTTCTTGCTCATGAACCAGAAGATGCTCCACAGGTATCTTGACGGCAGACGGGCAGACATTAGCTTGACAGGCAGTTGCATGGTGGGGATCAGGACCCAGGAGGTAGAAGGCGGAGGATTTATGTACTATGTTTGGGCTTTAATTTCCATCCACAGTTTAGTCCTAAGGGTTTTTTTCTTGTCTGTGTTATTTTGTTTTTCTCACCAGCATGCTCCAAAAACAGATAGAAAAACAACAACACCAAAACCCACCTCAGACCTCTGTCTGATCCCACTTGTGTTTGTGACAACCTGCAGGGTGGCAGGGAGGAGGAGAAATAAATCAAAGCATTTTCCACCGCAGCCTTCCTGAGATGGAGAGGAGGACCGCGTGAATCTCTGCTTTGAACTAGGCCTTGACAGGGAGTGAGAGTTGGCTGCAAAATCAGTATCCAGTCAAGAATGGTGGTGGCCAGGTTTTCTTAAAAGTGGCATTTGTTTGGAGGGAATACTGGTCAATATGTAAAAAATAAAACATTTGAGCTTGTCCATAGATATGACCCCATCTCCCATTGTTTTTCCTCATTTACCAGTGCTTTTTTTGGTGCTGGGGATGGATCACCACAGCCTTCCCTGTGCCAGAAAAGAACTCTGCCACTACTCCTGCCCCTAGCCCATGATCTGATTATATTTTAGGACAAACCCAGTCCCTTCCCTCAGAATTGGGACTCCTTCTCTCTTCCCACCCACTTTCCTGTCTCCTGAGGGCTATCCTTGTACCAGTCTCTGGAGGACACACCAGACACAGGATCATGGATTTGACTTGGTGTCTACCCTCAACAAAGGCACTGAACAAGAGATTTCACCAACAATCATAGTGGCAGATAGTAAGCAGGCTCAAATATCAGGCTTAGCATCAAGGCTAAACCTGGTTTAGTGGTTCAGGGACAATCTCTCTGAGGAAGTGATGTTTGAACTAAGACCCAGCAGGTAGCAGATATTAACGGAGACTGGGGGATGTGCGTGTAGGCGGGGAAGCTCAACATTTTCAAGAAGCAAGGAAACCAGTATAGATGATGCTCGAAAAAATGAGGAGAGAGAGAGAAAGGCAACGAGAATGCGGGAGGCTGGCCTGGCTTGTCTTCCTCTCCTTGTAGGGCCCCTGTTCAGTTCCTGTATGCACAAACAGCGCAGGAGAGAAGGGGTGTCATGGGGCCGATGGAGTAATTATAAGCCCAGCTGAGGCCTCCTTCAGAGTTTTGTGGTCCGCAGTGACTCTCCTGCTCTCTGGGTATCCTCTCTCTGTTGGTGGGTTGCACGGCCTTCTCTTTGGAGATCAGCTGCTTCCAAGCATCTAATATTCGCTTTGCTTGGAAATTCCAGGAGCCTTGCTTAGCTGCCAAAACAATCTAGTTTTCTTCTCTTCCCCCTTTTATTTTTATTTATTTATTTATTTATTTATTTATTTATTTATTTATTTAGGTTTTTCGAGACAGGGT
>CABHPP010133606.1:22274-37281 GCA_902168425.1 Peromyscus attwateri
GGCTGGCCTCGAACTCACAGAGATCCTCCTGGCTCTGCCTCCCGAGTGCTGGGATTAAAGGCGTGCGCCACCAACGCCCGGCCCTCTTCCCCCTTTTAGACAGTGTCTCACGTAAGGTAGGCTGGCCTTGAACTGGCTGTGTCGTCAAGAATGACTTTGAACTTCCGATCCTCCTGCCTCCACCTCTTGAGTGCTGGGAATACAGGCATACACCATCACCCTCAGTTTATTCAGTGCTGAGAATTGAATCCAGGACTATGTGTGTCCTGTGTAAGCACCTTGCCAGCTGAGTTTCACACCCAGCCTTTGTTCTTTGTTTCTGACAGAGTCTCATGTAAACGCAGGCTGGCCTCAAGCTCCCGATCCTGCCTCCACCTCGAAAGTTCTGGGCTTACAGCTGTTTGCCGCCACACCCAGCATTGATTTTCCTTGTCTTTCAACCTGTCCCACCCATCCTTGCATCTCAGTAAAGAAAGCAAGTCCTCACTTCTACATCAGCTTCAGGGCTGGTTCCCTCTCCCGCTGTCAATCATTATAGTGAAAATGGCTGCCTTCCCCAGGCCTTCAGTCAGTTCATTCCACGAGAATGGAATCTGAGCCTGCTTAGTGGCTGGGCTCAGGGATAAAAAATGTGAACCAAACTCCATGGGATCCTTCTCCTGAGCTGCTTTCGGATCACTGGGTAAACACCTTCTCTCGGCTCTTACCGGGTGGTCACAATCCTACATGGTAGGGACCATTACTAGTCCCCATTTCATAGATGAGGAACTGAGTTAAAGCGAGTTCAAACAATGGGCCCAAAGTCTCACTTCTTTTTTTTAATGTGTGTGTGCGTGCGTGCGTGCGTGTGTGTGTGTGTGTTGTACATGCCTGTGTACGTGTGTGTGTGTGTGTGTGTGTGTGTGTGCAGGTGCATGTTTTACATGGGTGTGAGGAGGTCCAAGGTTGATGTGATCTCCTTCTGTTGCTTTCTACCTTTATTCATTGAAGCAGGGTTTCTCAACTGAACCCAGAACTTGCCGATACGGCCAACTGACTGGAATCACAGGCAGGCTGCCATGCCCATCAGGCATTTCTGTGGATCTGAACTCTGGTTCTCATGCTTGCAGAGAAAACATTTTAACCACTGAACCAGCTCTCCAGCTCTCAAAGTCCCACTTCTGAGATGAGTCCACCCATCTTTCTCTCCGACTTTCGGCTGGTGTGTGTGAGACCGCGATACTTCTACAGCTGGGCTCTTTCTTACCTGGCTGTAGACTCCTTTTGTAACTACCTACCCCCACCTTCTCCTTCCTGTCCTCACAGGTCCAATCACATCTACGTTCCAGTCATTGCTTGGCCTACTTTCTTTCTGTCACAGATACCCCAAGCATTCCTTTGGAATGAGAGTTTGGTCTGCTTGCCCACTGCAAGCCTTTTGCTCAAAAGGGTGGGTTAGAGTCTTTCCTGGAGCTATCAGCCCTTCTCAACTTACTCCTTTTACCTGAGGTTCTAAGCTAAGTGGCAGAGTGTAGTGGTCACCCAGGGAGCTATTAAAAGAACCCAAGTCTCCGTAAGATGTGTGGACTTTGGGAAGTTTTTTATCAAACAGGATGGCATCTTTCTTGGGGGATGTTTGCTTTGAGGGTGTGTTTGATTGTCACAAGGATTGCAGGGGTGTGGAGATGGGGAAGCACCCAGTTTTCTGCTGGCTTTGGGGGTGTTAGTGTGGGGCAGCTTTTGGGAGCAGAGAACTGTTTTATGGACTCCAAGGTTTGAAATGTCCTATCAGGCATTTGCTCAGGGGAAAACTTTTTTTTTTAATTAAAAAAATTTTTTTTTCTAGACAGGGTTTTTCTGTGTGACAGCCCTAGCTGTCCTGGATCTTACTTTGTAGACCAGGCTGGCCTTGAACTCACAGAGATCCACCTGCCTCTGCCTCCCGAATACTGGGATTAAAGGCAAGCACCACCACTGCCTGGCCCTCAGGTGGAGAACTTTTTTCATTTTAAATAAAAAAAAATGTGTATGAGTGTTTTGTATACATGTCTATCTATTTACCAGGTGTGTGCCTGGGTCTCACAGAGCCAGAGAAGAGCATCACATCCCTTGGGACTGGAGTTACAGATGGTTGTGGGCTGCCAAGTGGGTGTCAGAAAAATTGAACTCAGGTTCCCTTCAGAGTAGCCAGTGCCTTTAACCAGTGAGCCATCTCTCCAGTCCCAAACATGGTGTGTGTGTGTGTGTGCACCAGAATCTATAAACCAAAATACACAGTCATTCATCTAAGACTCCTAAGACACTCTAAGACTTAGATTCATCTAAGAGTTCATTGTGCTGCTGCTGCTGGCCCCAAAGGTCTTGGTACTTTGTTCAAACAACTACCTTCAGAGGCAAGGCAGGATTTTGTTTGCATATCTTTGCTACTCACTGCTTGCAAATATTCTAGAGTTTTATTCATTAAATAATATTTTGATTTTTTCTGTCATCCTGCGCTACAAGCAAACATATTTAAAAGATATTATGAGTTGGGTGTATGGTCTCACATCCGTAATCACAGCACTAAGGAGGCTGAAGCAGGAAGATCAGGGTCCAAGTTGAGCCTGGCCTACAAGGGAGTTCCAGGACAGCCTAATATACTGAGTGAGATCCCATCTCAAAAAAAAAAAAAAAAAAAAAGAGGGTGGCTTGGCATGTAGTCCATCCAGGAAGTGGATGCTTTCTGAATCCGAGGAGTTGGAAAGCCTCCATTTATGCATTCAATGTAGCTAGCTCAGGCAGGCCTCTGAGATCTTCCTGCCTCAGTTGCCCATGTAGCTGGAATTCTAAGCATATACCACCCCTGCCCAGTTTATATTGAATGCCCCCCATTCATCTCCTGAGAAATCCCACTTCCCACAGGTTAAGTATCAGGAATCATGGTGGATTTGGAAAGTTCGGCTCTCCCTATAGCAGGGACTATTAACAATTTGGTAAGAATTCTTCCAGAAAGACATATCCATTGGGGAGAGGAGGAAGGGTATGTTTATGGAGAGCCAGAGACTGTTTAAGGTATTTCTGCAGTTATCAAAACTAGATTCTATTATAATACTATTCTGAAGTATGCTCACTGTGGCTTCCTACAGTGCAACCATTTTGTGATTAGTCTTGAGTGCTTTGGCTCTGCGGGAAATTCCAAAGCAAGAAATGACAAATATGTTTTGAAGTAAGGAATAGACAACCAATGGGACCATTTTCATGGGAAAATATGTCTTTAGATAGGAGTTCTTATGAATGTATTTTCCTTCCATTTTTTTAAGTGTACTGGAGCTTTGGGTTTGCTAGCTCTCTAGCAAATCCCAGTGAAGATTGAGAGCTTATATTCTCATGCAAGAGATCAACACCAAGCAAGTGAACAGGAGAAAAGCAAGCAAGCAAGCAAACCCACCGTGTATAACAGGCGTCCATGCTATACAAGTGACGTGTTCTGATTAGTGCGAGTGGACTTCTCTGGATACTGTATGGAGAATGAACTCGAGAAGGACGATGTCTGGAGACCGGCCAGGAACTACTGCCAGCGTCTAGACATGAAAGGGTGACAACTTGGATGCAGCAAATGGAGACAGACCCATCAGGATATTTGAAGTAGGAGGTGTGTGTGTGTGTGTGTGTGTGTGTGTGTGTGTGTGTGTACTTGTTCTAGTCAAGAAAGAAGTCACTAAGTCACAGTGCCTAGGATTTGAATGACGATGCATGACTTTGCTGTTTATAGAAATAAGGAAAGCAAGCAAAGGACAAGTTTCATTGCAGAGAGGTCAGGGAAGCGACAGTGTCTTTTTGGATAAATTCACTTTGTAATACCTTGTGTGACACTAAAGTGGCATATCAAATAAGCTAGTTCCAAGGATGGGTTAAATCTGAAGATGTAGATTTCAGATTAATATATGGGTGTGTGTTATACATATCTGTAACTATAGGAGCTGTGTGTGTAGCTCAGGGGTAGATCACTTCACTAGTATGCATGAGGTGCTGGATTCTATTGACAGTGTTGCAAAAATAATAAAATATCTATCTGCAAACACACATGTATATGTACACACAGTCTACACACACACATACTTTTTTTTTTTTTTTTTTTTGGATAGAGGTATTGATTCATCATGTAGCCCAAGCAGGCCTCCAACTCACTCTGTAGCCATGGATGACCTTGAATGCTAGTCTTCCTGCCTCTGTCTCCCAGTACCGGTATTACAGCCATGAGCCACCATACCTGGTTTGTATGTGGTGCTAGGGTTTTGACCTGATTCCGGCATGCTAGACAAGCACCCTAACAACTGAGCTACATCCTCAGTCCATGTATAGATTTATTTAACGATAAATAGAATTAAAGTCATAGGAGCTGATACTGGAAGGTGGCTGTTTTCCCTCTTTGCAAAGCTTCTGGGTAGTGAGCAGAAAGGACTTCAAGGATTTTGGTCTTTGTTGAGTACCTCTTACAGGTGTGCTACCATGTCCTCGAGACATGGGCTGTGGACTCCACCTGCTGGTCACTTCTAAGCATTTTTACACCATGCTCTTTAGGATACAAAGCAAATTCTAGTTCATCAAGAACACAGATGTGGGTTGTGGGGAGGGAGAACTGCCTCAGTGGTTAAGAGCTATGACCTGTGTTCGGTTCCCAGCACCAACGCCAGGTACTTCCTGTAACTTCAGCTCCAAGAAGATCAGATACCTCTGGCATTTGTGGACACCTACACACACACACACACACACACACACACACACACACACACACACTCATATACACATATACACAATAAAAAATAAAATAATAATCTTTCAGAAGACCTGGGTTCTGTTCCCAGCACCCACACGGTGGCTCACAACTGTCCTGATTTCTAGGTCCAAGGGAACTGACCCCTCTCTTCTGACCTCTTCAGGCACCAGGCCTATACATAGTGCACATGTGTACATGCGGGCCAAAGTCATACACATAAAAGAAAGAATTCTAAAATAAAAACAAATCTCTAAAAGAATACATACATATAGCCACAAGCTTCCAATGGTTTGATCGAGGATTAAACAAACCAACCAACAAACAAAAATGAAAAGCCGACGACAGTGTGGGAACCATACTTGGAATTTTGATCTTTTCCCAGGCTAGGCGTATGTGATAAGAACGTCTCTCTGGTGGCCCCTATGGTGACAGCCAGCCCCAGCTCCCGTGATGATGATGGGAAACAACTGAGACTCTCCAGTGTCCTGTGATGCTAAGTTGTGGTGTTCATTAGGTCAGGTATGTTACTGCGTGTTTGACTTGTATGTTTGTAATACATACAGGGTGAGTTTATTGGGAAATAACCTGTTGTAGGTTATTTCCTAAGAGCAGCAGTATAAGCACCAGTGAAATACCGATCAATGCTGCTTCCCCCAGTAGCTTACAGTCTTTCAGTGGGAAGATCAGAGAAGCTGTAAATGTGGCAGGATTACAGGGATAATCGGGATTTGGAACTCCTAGAGAGATTTGGATTTGAATTCCATTTTTGCTGCAGCAAACGGCAAGTCTCCTAGGTCCTGGAGCCGTGGTTCTCAACCTTCCCAATGCTGCAACCGTTTAACACAGCTCCTCAGCTTGTGATGACCCCCAACCATAAATTTATTTTCATTGCAACTGTTATGAATTATTATTATGCGGAGGACAGGCAGGGGTATCTTGATGTATCTTGATCATGCAGGGAACCATGCTGGCAGATGCAGTGGGCTGCCAGGCAACCCACTCCATGCAGGCATGGCGGCAGGGCCTCGGGCAGTGATACACAACCCAGATGATGCATCCACGTGGAGAGTTTATTATAATAGATAAAGAGGCAGAGAGACAGAAAAGAGGGAGAAAGAGAGAGGAAGGGAGAGAGAGAGGGAGGAGAGAGAGGGGGGTTCGAGGATGTGTAGATGTAACCGATCGCCTTATTAAATAAGAAACACAGAGCCAATGTAAAGGTGAAAGCCCAAGAGGTCAGAGCCAGAAGCTTACCCGCTTTCCGCCAGCTAGCTTCTCCCGCCAAGAGAGCTCTCCGAAAAAGGAGTTTCTTCCTGTGCGGTTGTCTTATAAGGAGTCCTGTTTCTTCCTTCTCATTGGTTATAAACTAACTACGTGGCTGTCTCGTCACAGTCTCTCTGTACAGACCTCCCGAGTCTTCTATGGTTGGTATTGAGATCAAGGGCGTGTGTCTCCAATGCTAGCTGTATCCTTGAACACACAGATATCTACCTAGCTCTGCTTACCAAGTGCTGGGATTAAAGGCGTGCACCACCACCGCCCTGGCTTTCGCTATGGCTTGCTAATAGCTCTGACCCCTAGGCAACTTTATTTATTAACGTACAAATAAAATCACATTTCAGTACAAATAGAATACCACTATAAGGATGTGCACCTCCTGGGAGGGAAGTGGAAGAGAAAAGAGAGAAGAAGGGGAGGAGTTTTTCCTTAGAATAGGGTTTTTATGTCAGGGCTCAGGTCCGTGCCAAGGGGGTGGGATTTCAAGGAGTGGGTCAGAATATTAACAGCTACTTCATAACTACAATTTTGCTACTATTATGAATCGTAATGTAAATATCTGTGTTATCTGATCGTCTCAGGGGAAAGGGTTATTCGACTCTCAAGGGGATCATGCCCCACAGGCTGAGAACCACTATCCTAGACTCTGTAGCAGTCTGGTAACGCTTTCTGGATGACAGAAGTCCATGTCTGCCATGTCTGCTACAGCACCACTAGTCATATGGCTACCACTGACATGTGGCTGTTGTGGCTAAGAAACTTATTTTTCACTTTACTTGGTTCAGATTTGGGGTTGGCTCTATTAGTAAAGTGCGTGCCTTGAAAGCAGGAGGACCCGAGTTTGAGCCCCAGTTCCCACATTAAAAGTCTAAGTGTGGTGGCCCACACTTGGAATCCCATTGCTGGGGGGCAGGGTAGAGATAGGGCGATATCTGTAGCCTGTAACACGAATCTTATAAGGTCTTATTAAATTAAAAACCTGGAGCCCGATATGGGGGTTAAAACCTGAGAGATCAGAGGAATAGGAAAAAGCACAGCTAACCTCGCCTCACCAACTCCGCAGCTTCCAAAATGATCTACTTCCTGTATACCCACATCTATATGCCCTTCTGTTCTGCCAACTCATTTCCTCTCCACCCAGCTACGTCACTTCCTCTTCTAGCCCAGCTTGGTCACTTCCTGTCTGTCTATACAGACCTCCAGACCTTTATGGTTAACTGGTGTTGGAATTTAAGGTGTGTGCCACCACTCCTGACTCTGTTCCCAGTGTGGGCTTGAACTCACAGAAATCCAGACGGATCCCTGCCTTCTGAGTGATAGGATCAAAGGCATGTGCTGCCATTGCCTGACTTCTTTGTTTAATATAGTGGCTGGCTTTTTCCTCTGATCCTCAGATAAACTTTATTGGGGGATGCAGATAAAATATCACCACAGTAGCCTGCTGGTCAGTGAGCTTAACCTAACTGAGTAGCCTCCAGTATACCAAGGAGAGACCCTCATCTCAAAAAGTAAAGTGCATCGCTCCTGAGGAATGACATCCAAGGTTGACCTTTGGACTAAAAACAAAACAAAAACAAACAAGCACAAATGGACTTGCATTTGCAAGCACACACCCACACACCCACACCTATGTACACGTGCACCCAGAAACAGGCACGTGCACACTCACACTGATAGCTAGCAGATTCTATATTCAACCACATGATTCTGCAGGATTATCTCTACCATGAGGTTTTGTGGCGGCTGATTGGGACCATTTGAAGGGGCTCTACCACTGTGCCCGAGCTGTAGTAGGCAGCCAAGAACCATGCTTTGGGCTACTACACCAGATGGAATCAGCGTAGACTGTTCCACCCACACCCCTGGACCTATCACCACAGGTTTTCATTAATCTCCTGCTGTGACTTCAAAAGGAAAAAACAGAGAATATGCATGAGTCCTCCAAGTCTGCTCCTCTTAAAAACATTCTGTTTGGAATGAATCAGTCAGTGTGGTGTTTTGTGTTTATCCCCCTCTTTCTGAGATGGGAGACTGTATCAGCTTGTGGTGAGAAAGTCATCCCAGTCAATGAATAATCAAAGGCAAAGCCAAGCAGATGATAAATCTTGGCCTCCCTCCTGTGAAGCCACCCACTAAGCAGAATTGAATAAATCTGTTCGGGCTTAGCATATTTTTCAGGGTAATTGGTTGCAGTTCTCTCTAATTCTTTGATTGGCTAACTTTGTCCTGGGCCTATTCCAAGCTAATAAAACAGTGAAGTAAGTTTCTGATTTCAGCTTTAAGTTTCAGGGAGGGACCGTGCAGCATTAGTTATGACAATGCTGGGAAGAAAAAGAATGTTCATGCTTCTCCATCCTGGCTCTTGGCAACATCTGGGCTTCTGTAATCTTCCCAGATGGTTTCCTGCTCCTGGGAGAGGGCTGCAGGTGACTTGGAGAGAACATCAGAGAACGCCATGCAATTACAGTAATTATGGCTCTGTGCTGCAGCTTGGGAGTGTTTCAAACCACAGGGCTCTGAGGCTCTAAGGACCAACCAGGGCACACTCCAGAAGCTGCAAACCATGGAAGGTTGAACTCTAGCTTAATCACCTGTCTTCTGAGTGACCTTGAGCAAGATCTGGACCTCTCTGAGCCTCTGTCTTCCTGCCAGTAAAATGGATGTACTGCTGCCCCTCTCCACGGTTATTGGGAGAAGAAAAAAAAGTAAAACTCTTAAAAGACACAGTGCCTGGCATGTCATAAAGCCCCCAAAGCATGGTTAGATTCATGCTGCCCTTTCTGTGTATGATGTGCTGCTGGGGAGGGGGTGGGGGAAAGAGCCCTAACACTTTTGCATTCCCCATGGGTATGGATTGAATTTCACTGTTTTATTTATTTGTGTGTGTGTCCCCAAATTCCTGTCAAAGTTCTCACCGTCAGGAGCTCAGAATGTGGCTGTGTTTAGAATCAGGGTCTTTTAGAAAGTCACAAATTAAAATGAGGCCACCAGATTGGCCCTGAAACAATATACTAAACCATTTCCTTTCCTCTATTTAAGGAAATATTTATTATATATAATAAATACATAATAATCTATTATTTTTCTCTTCTTTGGAAGCCAAGCATTAAAGATCAGGATATTCAAGGCTGGGTGCTGTGTCTCAGAGCATCAGTAATCCCAGTGTGCAGGAGGCAGAGGCAGGAGGACCTTGAGTCTAGGGTAAACTAGACTGTTTCAAAAAGAAAAAGACAAACAAACAAAACAAAGCAAGAGAGAAGGAGGAAGAGAAAGAGGAGGGGGAGGGAAAGTAGGAGGAGGAGGAGGAGGGGGGGGAGGAGGAGGGAGAGGGGAAGTAAGCATTATTTTCCAGATGTTAGGAATTATGCCGGAAGACAACAGCCACCTGCTCTCAGCCCACATTGAGGACTGCAGTTAATGAAGAAAACTGCCCAGCCATTGGTCCAGATTCCTTCCCGCAGCCCACGTCCAGTGTCTGCTTAAAGACGGATGCTGTTGCGACAGATGCTGTTGCTCTAGCTTGGGACAGACTGGAATGGCCAGAGCTAGGGCATGGGTTGACAGCTGCTTAGGAAGGAAGGTCTAGAAAGTCATTTTCTCCATCCAGTGCTGCTGGCACCATGTGAGCAAAGGGAAAGGATCTTTGGGTCTTCCCCCTTGGGGGAGAATGGCTGTGATCTAGGCAACTATGCAGCAAGGACAGTTGGCGGGTGACTTTCAGAGTTCATGGATTCTCTGGCAGTGCTAGTCACACCAATAATCCCTTTGGAGAGGTCCCTTTTGCACAGGCCACCCACATGACAGGGCAGCCGTGGCTCAGCTGACTGAACCAAGAATGGGCACCTGACTCAGAGGAAGTTGTCTCTTGGGCAGTCAGCAGGCTGTGAAGTGGCCTTTTGAAGGTGCTCTCTCACACAGCTCTGGTCACTTAGCCAAGACCTCTTGGCCATCGTTGCTTTCCAGCAATTGGGAAGAAGACAAACACGAGACTGGCAGTCATGAGATCCTGAGCCATCTCAAAGAGTAAAAAACCTCTAGTCCAAAGGGAACCTAAGCAGGGCAGAGGGAAACATTGTGACCCACCAACCGGGAGGGAGGGGACAGAGAGAGTGGCAAGACTAGACACGCTGGGTCAAGTCCAGACCCTCTGGGCCCCTTCTCCTTTGGGTGGAGCAGACCTCTGAGTCTATCTTTTTTACCTTATCTCACCTGCTGCTCTTTCCTGTGTCTTGTTGAATTCTTCAAAGGGCCCAAGAACCAAGAGACACTTACCACGGCTACACCGCCTCTGGCAGGTTTTCTCTCCCTAAACATAGCCCATGTGTTGCTTTGGCCTAGAATCTTCTGTACCAGCCTCTTCCCTACACTGCTCTTTGCCTATTGAATAACTGTGTATATGTGATTTTTTTAAATCTTATTTTGTGTGTATAGGTGTTTCGCCTGAACGTGTCTCTGCACCATGTGCATGCTGTGACCCTAGAAGCCAGAAGAGGACATCAGATCCCCTGGAACTGGAGTTATGGGTGGTTGTGAGCTGCCATGTGAGTGATGAGGCCTGAACCCAGGTTCTCTGGAAGAGCAGCCAAGTGCTCCTAATCAAGAACCATCTCTCCAGCCCTTGTAAGGGTTAATTTTGATCGTCAATTTGACGGGATTTAGAAATTACCATGGAGGCGCTGGAGAGATGGCTCAGGGGTTAAGAGCACTGGCTGCTCTTCCCAGGTTCAAGTCCCACAGCTCACAACTGTCTGTAACTCCAGTTCCAGGGGATCTGACACCCTCACACAGACATACATGCAGGCAAAACACCAATACACATTAAATAAAATAAATAAACAAACAAACAAAAACCAAATTACCATGGAAATAAATCCCTGGGCATGTCTGTGAGGATTATATATATTTTGTTAACTAGGTTACTATGACTGCAGTTATGTTGACTTTTAAACACTCTCACTTTCATGAGTATACAGAATTTTCTTTAAAAATTTTTTTTATTCATTTTACATACCAACCACAGATCCCCCCTCTCATCCTTCCTCCTGCTCGAGTATACAGAATTTTAAAAGCTCATTTTTTTCTTTTTCATTTTGCTGCTCCAGGGATTGAACCCAAGGTCCTACATATCCAGGAATAGGCAGAAAGAACTTTACCACTGAGGTATTCCATAGACCCCGAATAGCTCCTTTTTACTTTATTTTATGGTTTTTTGAGACAGGGTTTCTCTGTGTAGCCTTGGCTGTCCTGGAACTCACTCTGTAGACCAGGCTGGCGTCGAACTCACAGAGATCCTTCTGCCTCTGCCTCTCTAGTGCTGGGATTAAAGTTGTGCGAGGTGTGCGTGCCACCACTGCCAGGCAGAGCTCCTTTTTATGGTTCCAAATTCTACATCGTAACTAACAGCATACCCAGAGTGCTAGTGTATGCCTGTAATCCCAGTACTTGGGAAGTTAAGATAAGAAGGTCCCACATTTGAGGGCAATGGACTACATAGCCCTTGTCTCAAAAGCACCCCCAAATATATGGAGAAAATATTTTTGAGATCACAAATAAACTTGCAAAGTATAGAGGAGAAGTCCTGAGACCAAAAAAGTTTGAGACACTGGGGTAAAAAATAGTAGAATTATTTTGGGTACAAGAGACAAACTCTAGCATCTGTGAGCCCAGTCCGTTCTTTTTATTTCTCAGGCATCCTGCCCTCAGTGCTGGCTCTCCATCAGGCAGGGACAGGATGAACATCAGCAGATCCAGGCCTACACACTATTAGCTTAGCTGGACCAGTGTATCTTTTCTAGTGTTCCAGGGCAAGACTGTCATTAGCCTGGCTCCTGTTACATTTCCATCCCTATGCCAGTTACTAGGACTCCATCTGGCTGGTCTCAGTCTTCTGCTCATCTCTGGGATGGGGAATTGTGTGAAGTCCTTGTACTGCACCATGTGGAGTGGCTGACCAGAGGAAAATGAGAAAAGAAGGGGCTTCATGTAGACAAAGGATGTAACCATAGCAACATTATTGCCAACAATGGACCTCATTTAAGGCAGTGGTCTCAGTATGGGCTGGTAGTATAATTTGGGGGTAGAGCAGTTAGCATGTTGGATGCCCTGAGTTCAATCTCTAGCAATGGGGGCTGGGGAAGAAGAAGATATAGTCTTAAATGAGTACAACATTGTAGCCTTCGAAACGTCACAGAATAATGAATTCCTCACTTATATTCCTTATTGTTTTTGGTGATACTAGTGTGAAGAAATCTCATTGAGAGTTATTTAAAATTCGAGCACTTACAGTTATGCACAGTACAGAAAATTTAATGATGTTAATAAAAGATTATGTCCCTGGTATCTTACTATCTTTTGAGTAGTTATTTGAGTTTGAGTTTTGCTTTTGTTTTTTGGTGGTGGTGGGACTTGAACCCAGGGTCTCTATCATCCTAAGCAAGAGCTCTGTCTCTATGCTACTTCCCAGTTCAAAGATTATTTTAGAGTATATTCATTTTACTTATAAAATATACTGAGCTAGTTATG
Source organism: Peromyscus attwateri (assembly GCA_902168425.1). Classification (NCBI taxonomy): domain Eukaryota; kingdom Metazoa; phylum Chordata; class Mammalia; order Rodentia; family Cricetidae; genus Peromyscus; species Peromyscus attwateri. The sequence continues at coordinate 34,810 of CABHPP010133606.1, forward strand.
GTGGCTCAGAGCTCTACATCCTAGCACTTGGGAGGCTAAGGCAAGATGATTACTATGAGTTCAAAGCCAGCCAGGTTTACACAGTGACTACCAAATCAGCCAGAGCTATAGAGTGAGGAATCTGTCTCAAAACAATAACATTAACAGCAAAGCTGTAGTTAGGGGCGGAGGTTTAGCTGTGTTGGCAAAGTCTTTGACTAGCACATGTGACTAGCACACCACATAAACTGGGTGTGGTGGCACACAGCTGTCATCTCCGCATGGAAAGTAGGGGCAGGAATGTAGCTTGAATCTTAAAAGATCTTATTAATGAAAACAAACCTGGAGCTGGGTGTTGGGTTGAATGCTGGAAGATCAGAGAAGCAGAACAAGCCACAGCCACCTCACCTGGCCAATTCCTCAGCTGATCTTGTTTCCTCAGACTGGATGCCTTTGAGTCCTCATCCAGAATGAATCTCAGCTGAACTGTTGCTAAAAGCCTAAAAGCTTAACCAGCCTCTAGTTCCTCGTCCTCTTGCCTTAAATACCTTTCTGCTTCCTGCCCTCACTTCCTGGGATTAAAGGCTCTTGTTATCACACCTGGCTATTTCCAGTGTGGCTTTGAACTCACAGAGATCCAGACAGATCTCTGCCTCTGGAATGCTAGGATTAAAGGTGTATGTGCCACCATTTCCTGGCCTCTATATCTAGTGGCTGCTCTGTTCTCTGACCCCAGATAAGTTTATTAGGGTGCACAATATTTTGGGGGACACAATATCACCACACAGGAAGATCACACATGCAAATTCACCCTCAGCTATGCAACAATAAAAACATACATGGGCTGGACAACCACAGCCATGTCACACCGGCAGCCTCATATATCCAGTTTATAGTGTCTCTTGATTGGGTCCAGAGGCCATGCTGAGTGACTGACTGACTTGTACCCTCTATGTCTGTGTAAGTGTGTTCATTCTATGACATTCATGTGGCAGTGAAACCATCTAATGACATTAGTGCCCAAAGGTTTTCTCCATCGTTACATAGCGTGACTGTGTTTAAAACGACAGTAGTAAAATAAACACACGGAAAAAAGAAAACCAGAGGGGGACAACAGCCAGAGCCAGTGGTGTCAGCAGAGTCGGTCTGGGGGGGCTGGCCAGGAACTCCCACCTGTCTGGTTTTCTTTTCTTTCCTCCTTTCTTGGATGGGAGTCCTGAGGCGGCTGCTGGGTAACGTTTCCCAAAGGCTGCTCCCATGGCTTGCCTCCAGGAATGGTGAGAACTGGGCCTAGGAATATGGTTGAGTTCCCCTCTCTGCTGATGTCCTCCCCGGGACAGGGAGAAATGAGGCCATTCTCATCTTTGGAGTAAGAAACATCTGCCTTGGCTCCTTTTCCACTCACAGCATCTGGGTGAAGAAAGAGAGGGGAGTGTTGTCCTTCAGGTTCTTGGTGCTAAATGAAGGGCTTCCTTTAAAGGTGATGGGTGGCTGAGGGGTCAGCTGAAAGTCTGCAGGAGACTCTATGTGGTGGAGGCATCTGGCATCTTAGTACTTGTTTTCATGTAGGAAAAAGTCAACCAAGAGACTTAGTTTGAGCACAAGTTGATTTAGCCCCCTCCAAAGAGATTGGAGTGGGCTGCTCCAAGCTAGGGAGCTGCCTAAAGGCTCTATGTTGTGGATTTTAAAGAAGTTTATGCAAACATTATGAGGAAGGTGGCATATTTGTAGGTCAAGGTGGCCTTTCTCCCCTCTCAAATCACAATGGATTGCATCTCTGAGGGTATTCCTTCCTATGGTCTCCACAAAAGGGGAGGGAGTTTCAAACCTGCAACACAAGTGACAATATAATAACATTAGGACTTTGGGGGATGTAGGCCCTTTATTAGTGGACATGGGTGACAGAAAGCCCTGGCACCCTGGTTTCTTGTTTAGCAGGAACAACATAATGCAACTTCAAGGATGTGTAATCTCAAAGAGCCATCCTGACCATCAGGAGATGGAGCTGCCCAGATGCAGCTCCAGTTTTTCTGTCTTTCAGCCCTTCCCTACTGGACACCACCAGGGACTCTGATGTGAGAAGTGAAGGAGGTGTGGTGGTGGTGTCATCAGGTTAGAGCTGGAAGAGCCTGTGTGGGATGAGAAGGTGGGAGACTATAGTCTATTATCTGGGGCATGTGGGTTTCAGGCACCTAGCCTTTCTGTTGTTTTCTTCCTTCTCCTACACTCCTCGTCATGCAGTGCTCCTCTTTTTTTTTTTGGTTTTTCGAGACAGGGTTTCTCTGTGTAGCTTTGCGCCTTTCCTGGAACTCACTTGGTAGCCCAGGCTGGCCTTGAACTCACAGAGATCCGCCTGCCTCTGCCTCCCGAGTGCTGGGATTAAAGGCGTGTGCCACCACCGCCCGGCCGCAGTGCTCCTCTTAACCCTTCTCCTTAATCTAATACTGACTCTTCTATGTCAGTGTATGGTTTCCTTGGAAACCATAGCATCAG
>CABHPP010133607.1:0-11413 GCA_902168425.1 Peromyscus attwateri
TAAATTCATTGTTCTCTGCTTTTGACTGCAGGAATGGTGTGACTAGCTGCTTCAAATTCGTTCCTGACTCCCCAGCAATGATGGGCTGTGACCGGGATTGTGAGTGACATAAGCCCTTCCTTCCTCACAGTTGCTTGTGTTGGGCTTTTCTATTGCAGCAGCTGGAAATAAAACTGAAACAGCCAACCTAAAGACAATGGGAATTTGGTGAAACAGCAAGGGCTTCTGAGGTCAGGATCAATCCGTCTGTATAAAACGAGGCTGGCAGGGATCATCGGGGTGCTCTTCCATGTTAGCTGTCTTTGTACCCTAAGAACAGAAGCAGAAACTGAGCAATGCATGGTAAGGTGAGAATAGATATGATTCTTCTGCAAAAAAGCATTCCCTAAGGATCGTGGCAATACTCCAAAGCATCCTCTCCCATCTTTCTCTGTAGAGTCTTATCAGTTTCATTCTATCCAGCATAGTTATTTAGAATCCCCACAGCCTGAAATATCTATTGACACCATGTACCTAAAGTTTCCCTGTGTCTTGCCCAGTCCACAGCCGCTCTGACCCAAATAAACACACAGAGGCTTATATTATTTTTAAAACTATATAGCCTAATAGCACAAGCTTCTTGCTAACTAGCTCTTACATCTTAAATTAACCCATTTCTATAAATCTATACTTTGCCACATGGCTTGTGGATCACCAGTACTTTACTTCTTGCTTCTTCTGGAGGCACCTAGCAGTGTCTCTCAGCTCTGCCTTTTTTCTTATTCTTTCTCTCTCTAGTTGGAATGTCCTACCTAACCTTATTCTGCCTCACCGTTGGTCAAACAGCTTTATTTATCAACCAATTAGAACAACACATATTCACAGCATAAAGAGCGACATTCCACAGCAACACCATTGTTCTTTACAAGGGTCAGTCATTAGATGGTAATATTGGAATTACTATTATTACTAAATCTAAATTTAATTTTCTTTTCATTCACCTTTGACATGATCTTAAGGCATCCATTGGCCAGGACCCGAAGTTCCCCTTCAGCCTCATCAGGAGCTCTTCTTAGTTGGATTCTGATAGCTTCATGCTGGTACACAGACTCTCTTTTGTTTTTTTGGGCCCAGCACCATGAGTCCAGCCAATCAAGAATGGACTACACACACACACACACACACACACACACACACACACGTACACACACACACACACACACACACACACACGTACACATACACACACACACACACACACACACACACACACACATACACACATGTATACACAGAGAGAAAGACACACATGTGAAGCTAAAACTCTTACACAATCCCCCAGCCTCATACATGCCATCCTCTTACCGTTGTTAGGGGCATGCTGTAATGTTACTCTTTATGGCCTTGCTGATAACATCTACTGAGTAAAGACAGTCAAGTCAAAGTCAAGCCATCTCTTCACCTTGTCATGGGGTGTATGAGTCCCTAACCACAGCACATTTCAACTTGCCCTGTGAAAAGTTCAGTAGATAGCTGCCCATCCTGATGGATTAACAACCCCTGAGGAGCAGAAGCCACACATCAGGTGTCTGTGCAGACTAGCTGCAGCAATATGTTACAAGCAGCAAATACACCGGACAAGATGTCCGTGTTGAACTGAAGAAGAGGCTACACATTTTTATCAGACTGAATAAACTCTGGAAGGGTCCGAGTGAAGTCTATGTATTTTTAACCACTTCCTGCCTTTCACCCCTTTCTCCCTGCCATGCACTGCATTAGCTGCCTTAGTTTCCTTTCAGTTGCTGTGATAAATATCCTGACTGAAGCAACTGGAGGGGGAGAAGGTTTATTTGGCTTGCACTTCAGTGTCACAGTCCATCACAGGGAAAGGCCAGGCAGAAACCTGAAGGAGGTTTGTTTCCCATTCCACATTCCACAAAGCATTACCTTTAACCAGGGAACTCACTCACAACCAAGGAAGTAGAACAGAAACCACAAAGAAATGCTGCTTACTGGCGTAATTGGACTAATGCATAACCTGCCTAGGGATGTGCCACCCACAGTGGCCTCGGTCTTCCTCTATCAGTTAATAATCAAGACAGTCCCCCAAAGGATAATCTGATCTAGGCTAGCCCTCAATTGGAACTCCCTACTCAGGCATCTCTAGGCTGTGTCAAGGAAATCTTTAAAGCTAACTGTGGCAGCATTTACCATGCCTGAGCGGCCCTGCTTCATGTCTCCTACTGCCCCTCCACTGAGGGGCTCAGCAAGTCTGAAGCAGGTCTCTACCCAACAGTTCCCTGTGGTTCAGGGTGAACTTCAAGTCACGCTCTCAACGTCCAATGAAAGAGGACTATAGAAAGGGGTGAGGTTTGTTTTTGTTTTTAATCTTTAGTTTGTCTGTGTGTGAGAGACAGTGAGAGAGAGAAAGAGAGAGAGAGAGAGACAGAGAGAGAGAGAGAGAGAGAGAGAAGGAGGGAGGGAGGGAGGGAGAGAGTGTGTGTACATGCAGGTGCCCTCAGATGCCAGAAGAAAGCATTGGATCTCCTAGGGGTGGATTACGAGAGAGCTTCCGAGGCTGGGTCCTGGGTATCAAACTCAGGTCCTGTGGAAAAGCAACAAGCACTCTTAACCACTGACACACCTATACAGTCCAAAAAGGGGTGTTTTACACCACAGCCATAAATGAATAGTGAGGACCTGACACCTGCGCGTGCGCACACGCACATACACACACACACACACACACACACACACACACACACACAAAAAAAAAAAAAAAAAAACCACAATGCTTTTTTTCTCATTTCCATAATTTTTACAAGCATAACACACTGTGATAGCCATGCATGTTTTTCTTCCTTCTCTCTAGCTTTCCTGGCTTTGTACTGCTGCCATCCATGGGCCATCTTTTCCTGAAACAGAAGAATCGCACATTCAGATGAGAGATGTTCCCTCTGTGTATGGAATAGTTAAAAAGCAATCATATAATGAAATGCATTGTGGGCATAATGTGCCTGTGTTTTCTTACGATGGTGTATTTTGCCATGATGTCCCTGTGTTGATGTGCCACTTATATACATTAAAAATGATGTAAGTGACCATTCAGGATGATCATCTTTCTCCCATAATGATGCCGAGAAGTGCCTTTCTGTTGAAAAGGGTGCTTTCATCTGTATGCTGAATTTTTAAGTGGATCTTTTATTTCAGTGTGTAATGAAGGGGAGTTGACAGAGCACTTTCTCCACAGTCTTCTTTCTTTCTTGCGAGTTCTCATTTGTTTTGATAACTTGGAGACTCCCAAGTATTCAAAGATCATCTCCACAGTGAGTGGGATCTGATTAGCCAATGCAGTTTTTAACAAAGGCCTCCACAAACCACAGACTCACTTCAGACACACTTGAGAGAAAGAGCCTTGATTTTGTACTACACGGAGATGAGTGGCAGAGAGACGAGACTAGGAGAATCAGCTGGAAGATTGTAGCCATCTAGCCAGAAGTGTGTAGTACAGGGGCAGAAACACCAGAGATCCTACTTTAAGAAATATATATATATATATATATATATATATATATGGTCGCAGACACACTCAAATGCACATGAAAACACACACACACAAACACTGAGAAACTCACTGTAACGTTCACATTCTTACACAATGGCCCACCCTTACACTCACACACTGTTGCACATAATTCCACACTCACTTCTTCTCCTTGTCTGCTCCTGTGAAATTGTATTATGGCCATCACATCTTATCACAAAGCCTGGTTGTGGCCATCAGAATGACTTTCATATTGATCCACAGTCCACACCACATCTCCAGTTACAATGAAGCATGGACATAAAACCCCACTACAACTCATTAAGATGTCTGTGGTCCCATAAGACCTGCTGTCCTTGGCAGTCACCCCTGGGTTCCTGCACTCTGCCTCTTCTGGCACCTTTCCTCAGAGTTATGAACTTCATGAAACAACATATCATTGCATACAACAAACTTGGTTGATTAAGTGACATATTGTGAAATACAGAATGGCAATTTTTCTAATGAAATTGATTTACATTCCCATCTTCCAATGTATAGGTATTTAAGTTTTTAGTCACACATGGTAAATGACCTAACAAAATTAATTAAAATTATAAGAGGTGTTTTTGTTTTTCTTATGTGTGTGTTGTATGTTACACACTTAAGCTGAGGAGCTGCAGAGAAGCAAGGCTACTCTCATGTCTGGAATAATTCATTTCGAATCCTTGAATGTTTGAAATTAAGTAGATTCATTCTGTAGTTATGAAAAAGGTAAATAATTCAAAAACATACTTGTTAGGCATCATCTGGAAAAGGTCACTGACCAATATTATGTTATCTTTCTCTTCTTTTTCTTCTTGCTGCACCAGGAATTAAGCCTAAGGTTCTGAAAATTCTAGGCAAATGCCCTACCCTGAGCTGTACACCAAGCTCTCCCCTCCCCTGCCACCTTTTTTAACTTTTTATCTTGAGACGAGGTCTTGATAAGTTGCCCAGGCTGCCTGGAATGTTCCTTGACGTGCAGGCTTGAATTTGCGATTTTCCTGCTTGAGCCCCCCCCCTCCCCAGTAGCTAAGAATACACATATATACCACCACATCCATCTATTCCATCAGGAAACATAAAGTTGCCTATTGACTCCAAAATAAACTACCACAAATTCAGTGACTTCGAACAACATAAATACATTGTCTTGTTTTTCAAAAGGTGGGAGACTTGAAATAAGTTTAAAATGGTTATTTTGGCAGAGCCCCATTCCTTCTGAAAAATGTAAAAGGTCTCTCATTTACTTGTGATTTCTGGCTTCCAAAGGCTTCCCTCTTCCTTTCTGGTGACTTCCTTCCTCATCCAAGCCAAACAACATAGCATCTTTCTTCACAGACCTCTGCCCTGATATTACACTTTAAACATAAAATTGTCCACACATGATCATACGTGTGACTATTTGATCTTCAGATGGTGTCAATGTTTTAGGCAGTTTTGGAATCTGTGAGAGTGGGGCTTAACTAGCACAAATGGGTCACCTGGGGCAGGCTTTGTAGATGACATCTACTTCTGCATCTGATCTGACTCCTGACCTACCAAGATATAAATAAATCACACCGTAAGCTCCCACTGTACAGGCCCAGCTGCCCTTGATGCCATGCCCTCCCTCCTATTATAGACCATGTGCTAAAACTGTAAGTCAAAATGATTTTCCTACAATTAAGTTAATTCTGTAAGGCATTTTGTCACATCAAATAGAAAAGTAAATAATATTCTATACCCTCACATCTGACTCCTCTAAAACTTTTACTTCCTGTTTTCCCCGCATGATGACCCTGGTGATAATCCACCATCATCTCCCAATCTCTAGATTTTTTAACTTAATTACATGTGAAAAGTGCATTTTGCTCAGCTTTTGGTAACTAGGGAACTGGGAAGCTAGACTTCTGCCTACAATTATCAATAACCAATAATTGAATTATTTTCCTTCCCTTGTCAAGAAGTTTTGACTCGAATCCAAAAATAACCACAAGGGCTGTAGCCCAGTTGTCAGGGCCTACCTAGGATGCACATGGCCTTCTGTTTAATCTCCAGCATTGCATGAATACCTAGTGGTACACACCTACAATTTTAGCACTTGGAGGTAGAAACAGAGGTTCAGAAGTTCAAAGTCATCCTTGACTACATAGAGAGTTTGAGAGCAGTCTGGACTACATGAGACCTTGTCTACAAGAAATAATTATGAAGTTTGGATCGGTCCAAAAGAATGAGATGCTGTCGGGTTATGGTCCCTGGAAAGTTTGAGGCCAGTCTTAGCTACATGAGAACTTCCCTTGTCTAAAAGAAACACTTATTAAGTTTAGATGGGTCCAAAGAAATGACACACTGCTGGGTTACAGTCCCTATATCAAGCAAATGACAAGGTAGATCAATAAAAGTGAATCACAGCAAAATGGTGAGCCGTGCTGATGGTTCAAGCATGAGTGGGACAAGATCTTAGTGATTTCTTAAGGTAATTCAAGGTACCAATGGGGTAAGATTAGGAGCCTGAACCATCTTGAGCCTAGTTGTATGTTTTCATGATTCCTGCTGCTGAATAAATTCTTAGAAGTAAATTAATTTAAGGTTTTGTCCTCTGTTGACTTTATTAGGGACTTGTGACATATGTAGATGAGAGCTCGGCACAAGAACATTTAAGACTGAGTTAGAAGAGATGCTGTCACAGAAGTGACTCTTTCCTGCCTCTGAAATAGGCATGCTGAAAACCCTAAGCTATAAATGTGTCTTTAATGTTTTTATTATTGTTGACAAAAAAGCATATCCTTGAAAAATTCATTGAGGCGGAGTGTAGGGGGAAGAAAACAAATGTAAGCTGGGATTTACTATTCAAATTATATTTTATATATTAAAGATTTAATTTTTAATTATTTGTATGCATATGTGTGTGTACATGTATGTGTGGTATGTGCACATGAGTGCAGGTACCTGTGGAGGCCAGAAAAGAGTGTCGAATCCCTTAGACCTTTAGTTACAGTTGTAAGCTGTCCAATGTGGATTCAGAAAACTGAACTTGGATCTTCTGGAAGAGCAGCAAGCACTCTTAACATCTGAGCCATTCTCTAGCCCTCTACCCATATTCTTGAATAGACTATAACAAAATAATAGTGACTAACAGCTTCAGCCATGCTTTTCTGAAGGACAGAGATTTTCAATAGTGGTGTTTGGAACACAACAGTCTAATGAAAATTCCTTGACAATACATCTTTTTGTTGAGAATCACTTCCTCCAAGAACTTACTTTTATGGTGCTCTTATCTTACTTTGAATGTTTCAACAGTTATTCATCTTTTTAAATGTTTTATTTTTATTTATGTGTATGTGTTACAGATGTAGGTATGTACTCATGTCTTCAGGTACCCTGAGAAGCCAGAAAAGGGCATTAGATGTCCTGGAGCTGGGGTTATAGGCTATTGTGAGCTGCCTGTGGCTGCTGAGAACTAAATTCTGGTCTTCTGAAAGAGCAATATGCACTTCTAACCACTGAGCTCTCTCTTTTAAAAGATTTCTTTGGGTTATAATTTACCTTTGCACTAATCTCTTGGGATCTTCCTGGACCAATTCAAACGGTTCAGATCACAGGAGAGAAATGCACGTTTTCAGCTCAGAAGGAAATCTAGATAGCCTATTGAAAACAGGATACCAAGAAAGTATTTCTGAGAGTAGGTCTAGGTGACTGCCCTTGCTGTAAGGCCTGTGAGGCCAGTAGAGGTGTTGCAGGGCTTGCTCAAGTGAGCAAAATACTTTCACCGAGAAGAAACAAAAAATACAGTGAATCTGTGCTGTGTTCTTTTCAGTATTGTCATACTTTATTCTCTTTCGTGCTAAGACAATAATTACAGAGAAAGTTCCCTCCAGGACTGTAAATTAGGGGGCATGCTTCCTCTGTCCAGGCTTCTTGTGCTTTAGTCACATGAAGAGGCAATTACTTCTTGTGCACACTTAATCCCACCAGTTAAATGGGGCATATAAAATAGGCCTTGCAATTTGTCCTTTACTAATCTTAAGCTTGCTGAAAATTGAGACTCATCTAGCCATTTGGATTCTTAAAAACAAAGCATGCCCTCCTACTGAAAAGCTCAACCTTTGCTTAATTTGATAAAAGCAGAACTTTCTTAAGGGCTGGGAAGATGGCTTAAAAGGTAAGAGTACTTGCTGTGCAAGAGTAAGGGCCTGAGTTCTGATCCCCAGGATCCACACAAAAAGTTAGGCTTGGTAACCCCGGTGCTGTGGAAAGTGGAGATGGGAGGATTACTTAAGCTTGCTGGCTGCCAGTTTAGCTCCATGCTCCATGATAGACTCTGTTTCAAAAGGAGTAATGTAGAGCATTATAGAACAGGATATCCAGTGTCCTCTGGCCTTCCTGTAAGCACACAGGCACAAATACCTGCACACAGAGACACACACACCCACATGCTTGCCAGTGCTAGGTGATGCTCAGGGAGGATATCCCTAACCTCTAGCAGATGCCAAGGAAGGGCTGGATGCTGGATATTAAGTGGTGCTGAGCCGCCTGAGCATGCGCACTGAAGCTTGAAAGGGGGAGTTGCCTCATCTGCAGTGGGGGCAGGCATAGGAAGCTTCAGACTTGAGATTGTACCCCTGCCTCAGACTGGCTACCAGCTCAACCTCTGACCAATGCACCGATGATGTGACTTCACATAAACTAATATGTCTTCAGTCTTCATATCTGTAGAACAGAAAGATACATCCCGTGGGCAGAAAAGTGGCTGACATCTAAAACAATCTCCTTGGTGCTTATATGATACTCTCAGAGAAAGCCATCAGGTAGTTGCCACAGGAATCATATTCTTTGCATAAATGAACATTGACATCATTGCCTAGTACCCAACTCTCAGCACTCAGTTTTATTAATAGAAAACAAAAAAGACTTTGAAATTTAAATAATAATACCAAAGTAATAGGATTTTAGACACTATAATAAGGTTTTAGGAAAATATTTGGGTTGAGGGGGGACTGACCTAGTCTCCCTAACTCTCATGGTACACACTCCCTCAATGCTACCTATAAAGAAAGTCCCTTTTGCCAACAGTTTCTTCTTGCGTGGTGCCTGAGTTCTGTTTGAATTTGTTTTCATTATACTTTGTTTCCTCTCATGATCCCAGGATGCTTATAGTTGACTTAAATCAAAATAGCCATGAGATAGCTTTATAGGTTGAATTGCTGTAGTTAGAAGTTTCTCTAGTCCCATCCAGCCCTGTAGTCCCACAGCCACTTATAAAATAATCACTCAGAGGCTTATATTAATTACAAACTGTATGGTCAATGGCTTACGTTTCTTGCTAGCTAGCACTATCATCTTAAATTAACCCATTTCTATTAATCAGTGTTTTGCCACATGGCTGTGGTGTTACCAGTCTGTTGGCACGTTGCTCCTTGAGCAGCAGGCTGGAGTCTCTTCCACCTCTGCCTTTCTTCTTCCTGTCTCTCTCTTGGATTTCCCACCTGGCTATATATAACCTGACTCACCATAGGCCAGAGCAGCTTCTTTATTAACCAATCATAGCAATACATGTTCACAGCATCCAGAAAGACCATCCCACAGCAAATTGCCCTGCTTTCTGACTCATGGTTGATACAAAGATGTGACCTTTGCTTCAGAAAGAGACAACACACTGAGAGTTCCTGACCATTTCGAGGGAAACCCTAATGGTTTGTTTCAGGGGTGTAATCTTGTAGGCAAAGGAGCTGTTGGAGCAGGGAGGATGCTTTACCAGGGTATCTGACATCCTGGCTTCAATGTGAGCTCTATCATGGAAATTGATCTCAGAATTGGTCCATTTCTTTGCTCCTTCTGATCCTCAGTTTGTACAGATGAAAAAGAGAAATTTAGGGGCTGAGGTTAAGGCTCAGTCAGTAATGTGTCTGCTTCACAAGCATGGGGACCTGAGTGGAGATCCACAGCAAAGGTATCAAAGCCAAACATGGCGGTGCTACAACCCTAGTTCTGGGGAACAGAGGCAGGGGGATCTCAGAACTCGTTAGCAAGTCTAGTGAATTGCTGAACTGCAGGGTCAATGAGAGGCTCTGTCTCAAAAGCTCTGGATGGATTGACCTCTGGCCTCTTCATGTACACACATGCACATAAAGGAGAATTCTGACAAGGTCTAGGTTGGATATGTGAAGAACATGAAAAGATGCTTTCATCGCTTAGGGTGCCAAGACATTCTCGAGATGTACAGAAGCCAGAAGCCCAGAGTACATACCATGTTTGTCTTTCTGAGTCTAGGTTACCTCACTCAGGAGGATTTTTTCTAGATCCCTCCATTTGCCTGCAAACCTCATGATGTCATTGTTTTTCTCTGCTGAGTAGTATTCCATTGTATATATGTACCACAGTTTGTTTATCCATTCTTTGGTTGAAGGGCATCTAGGTTGTTTCCAGGTTCTGGCTATTACAAATAATGCTGATATGAACATAGCTGAGCAAGTGCCCTTGTGGTATGATTGAGCATTCCTTGGGTATATGCCCAAGAGTGGTATAGCTGGATCTTGGGGGAGATTGATTCCCAATTTTCTAAGATAGCGCCATATTGATTTCCACAGTGGCTGTACCAGCTTGCATTCCCACCAGCAGTGGAGGAGAGTTCCCCTAGCTCCACATCCTCTCCAGCACAAGGTGTCCTCAGTGTTTTTGATCTTAGCCAATCTGACTGGCGTAAGGTGATATCTCAGAGTTGTTTTGATTTGCATTTCCCTAATGATTAGGGATGTTGAGCAATTCCTTAAATGTCTTTCAGCCATTTGTGTTTCCTCTGCTGAGAATTCTCTGTTTAGTTCTATGGCCCATTTCTTAATTGGACTGTTGGGAATTTTGATGTTTAATTTCTTGAGTTCCCTATATATTCTGGATATCAGTCCTCTGTCAGATGTGGGGTTGGTGAAGATCTTTTCCCATTCTGTGGGCTGTCGCTTTGCCTTGTTGACCGTATCCTTTGCTCTACAAAAGCTTTTCAGTTTCAAGAGGTCCCATTGATTGATTGTTTGTCTCAGTGTCTGAGCTACTGGAGAACACTAACTGTGGAACAAGGATGACTGGACAGCTACTCACAACACCAGGGAGGCTACCTGGATAATAGGACCCCAAGAAAGACACGGGGATCGCCCAATGACAGAGAAATGGATGAGATCTACATGAACAATCTGGACATAATGAGGGGCGAGGGGCGAGAGAAAGAGAACTTGGGGAAGCAGGAGATCCCAAATGGATCAAGAACAGAGAGGGAACATAAGGAATGTTCATGATAAATGAAGACCACATGAGAATAGGAAGAAGCAAAGTGCTGGAGAGGCCCACAGAAATCCACAAAGATGCCCCCACAATAAACTGCTGGCAATAGTCGAGAAATAGCCCGATTTGACCTACCCTGGTGATAAGATGGCCAAACACCCTAATTGTCGTGCTAGAAACCCCATCCAGTAACAGAGGGAACTAGATGCAGATATCCACGGTCAGGCCCTGGGTGGAGCTCCGGGAGTCCAATAGGCAAGAAGGAGGAGGGTTTATGTGATCAAGAGTTGTTGGGACCAGGGATGGATGGAATACAGGGACAAATGGCCAAACGAATAGAAACACATGAACTGTGAACCAATGGCTGAGGGGCCCCCAACTGGATCAGGCCCTTTGAATGGGTGAGACAGTTGATTGGCTTGATCTGTTTAAGAGGCATACAGGCATTTGGACCGGGCCCTGTGCTCAGTACATGAATTGACTGTTTGAAACCTGGGGCTTAGTAGAGACCCTAGGCTCAGCCTGGGAGGAGGGGACTAGACCTGCCTGGGCTGAGTCCACCAGGTCGATCTCAATCCTCGGGGGAGTCTTTGCCCTTGAGGAGATGGAAATGGG
>CABHPP010133607.1:11513-33328 GCA_902168425.1 Peromyscus attwateri
CTGATATGTAAAGTTGAATTATATTGTAAAATAAAATAAAATAAATTAAAAAAAAAAAAAAGAAGCCCAGAGTAATCCCCAAGGTCAAGGTGCCTTCATCTAATGCCCCATCTCAATGCTAACAAAAAGACACTTTGGGGTTGAGGAGATCGCTCAGTCAGTTGATTACCCACTGTGCACTTATGAGGACCTGAGCTTGATCCACAGCACTCACATAAAAAGCCAAGTCAGGTGAGTGCCATGCGCTGTGATCCTGGGGCCTGGAAGGTAGAGAGAGGAATATCCATGACGTTTTCTGGCAAGTCTAGCCAAATCAGTGAGCCCCGGGTTCAGTGAGAAAGTTTTTCTCAAAAGGTATAGTGTGATGGAGGGAGACACCCAACTTTGACGTGTGGCTTCTGCATGCAAACACAAGCACTTGCACATGCAAACACAAAAAGGAATGGGTTGGAGAAATAACTCAGTGGTTAAGAATGCATATTGCTCTTGCAGAGGACCTGAGTACTGGACTCTCGGGATCCACATTACGCAGCTCACAACTGCCCACAATTCTAGCTTTAGGGAATCTGATGTCTTCTGCTAGCCTCTGTGGGCACTACACTCACATGTACACACACACACACACACACACACACACACACACACACTTTAAAAATAAAATAAAAAGTGGTTTGGATACCTTCAGCAACTTCAAACCCTTAATAGCATCAAAGTTCTGTTGCTGAAGCCACATGATCTTTGGTAGTTTTTCTTCATAAGATATAATTTCATCATATTCCCTCCCATTTCCCAACTCCATACTCACCCAGCTTACCAACTTCTCCCTTCCCCCCTCTCCCTCCCTCCCTCCTAATAGTATTTTCTATTTATGGCCATAGTCCTAGAAGACTGATGAAGGGTTTATGAAGCTTGATATCAACTTCCAGCATCCTCAGCATCCTAACCCTGACAGTCATTGAGAAAGTCTCTGCCCAAACACATAAACACCAAGAGAAGGGAGGTGTTCTAGTGAGTCAGATGCTCTGACATAGGGATACACCTGAGCAAACTCCATTCCCTGCTTCTGAGATCGAGCTAAGCAATGGCTGCTTTGCCTCCACGGGAAGCAATTAAATTCAGAGAATGTCTGGGACCTAAATCTGTGTATTAATGCAAATATGATATTCCGTACAAGACTAGCTTTCCTCTAAATTTAAGACCACTGTACGTGATGTTTCCCCTGTTAATGTATTTGCACAAAGAAGCATTTTACTTTCCCTTGTTTCTGAACCAATTTTTCTCTATTAGGCTCATAAGGAAAACCAATGCTGGTTTCTAAAACTTAGTGGGAAAACATTCTGTGATCTGGGTTAAGAAGATGACCCAGTGGGCAAGGTGCTTGACATGCAAGTGTGAGGACCTGAGTTCAGACTCCCAGAATCTATGTGAACCTGAGGGTGAGAACATGTTTCTGTGATCCCAGTACTCTTAAGGCAAGACTGGAGGTGGAGACGGGACAACTTCCAGAAGCTGTGGGCCAGCTGACCTAGTGTACACACAAGCAAACACCTAAGAGATCCTGCCCCAGACAAGATGTGAGTACAGACACTTGATCTATCCTCTGATTGCCACATGCACACACACACACACACACACACACACACACACACACACACATACACACACATCACATCACATACATACACACATCACACATATATATCACAGTATACATCACACACATCATATACACACACATCACACATAAACGTCATACACACACATCTCACACACATATCACACACATCCACACATCTCATACACAAACATCATACATCTCACATGTACATATCTCTCTCTCAAACACACCTCTTTCTTTCTCTCCCTCATACACACACATATACACACACGTGCACACACACACACACACATACACACCCCACACACACACCAACACACATGTTTATTTTTTAATCTATGTTCATGAAACAAAGCCCCAGGTTTCCTGGGGTATGGGAAAGTACATATTTTTAAGAGGAAAGACTAACAGTCAGAAAGATTGGTCAATTCTCTGAAAATGGCCAACATTCCCTATACCCTCCAGAATTAGAGACAGCATCTGATTTGTTGTCCCTTCTAGATTCTGGGACATTTTTAATCAGAATCATATTCCAGAGGATCACTCAGCATGCTCAAACATGCCTTTTTGGAAGCTGACTGGCAGATGAGAATACTTTACACTCTCACCCCAGGTAGCATCTGCTGCCAAGGGTGCCCCGGTCTTCTTCTTCTCAGCCTCCTAACTTGATCCTCGTAATTCACAGAGAATCAAGATAAAAACTTGCCCTATAAGCCTGAGTACCTGAGTTTGATCCCCCACAACCCACATTACAAACAAAGCAGGACACAGTGGCACATGCCTGTAATCCCAGCACTTGGAAGGCAGAGGCAGGAGGATCCCTAAGGCTTGCTGCTCAGTCGGTCTATCTAAAATGCCCAGCTCCAAATTCAGTGAAACACTCAGTCTCAAAAATAAACTGGAGAGCAGTAAAGGAAGACACCCAACATTGGGCTCTGCACTCCCCATACAAGTACAGGTGTGCATACACACACGAATGTGGTCACATATACACACAGCAATTAATCTGAGAGAGAACCAAGTTTTTAGCAAGAAAATCTTGTGCTTGCAGATCAATGCTGGCCTTCTTTCACTGTTTCTGCCTTCGTTATTTTTTTTTCTTTATATTAAAAATACTGTATTTTTTTTTTAGCAATCCACTTTTCTATATTCCTAAAAACATGGAAGACCTATCTTCTTCACCTTGCATTGAGGCATGGACCATATGACCAGTTCTGGGCAGTGGAGTGTAGGAGACAAGATGTTCTCATCTTTCTCAGCTGTGAGGCTTCTTCTCTATAGTTGATGCATAAGGAGAGCTGTGTGCCAGGGTAAAGGGTAAGTGGATTCCTGGGTCATCTCCAGTTCCTCCAGAGAAGCCCCCTTCCAAGTCTATTGACATTGGAATTAGTGAAAGGGTAAATATGAGTGTACACTATTAGGACTTTTAGACTGTGAGACAGAATAACTAGCTAGTACTTTTACCTCAAGCAATGCAAAAAAAAAATTTTTTTTTTGTTGTTTATATAGGAGTGGCAGTGGCCTTCTAAGGCTGAGTGCCTGTGAAGGAAAGAACATATTATAAAGATGATTTCAATTACACAGTAGCTTAAGAAATAGTAAGTTGGGTCAATCGTATAATCCTTGAAATCCGATCCTTTTCTTATCCTGCCTCCTTTAACCTCCAAATCCAATCAGCAGTGGAAAAAGCAGTTTCTGATTAGTCTTATGTACCTGTCTAAACCATGACTAAGCAGGGCAAGAGGAACATCAGTCTGAGGGCTGAGACTGGTAAAAAGTCCTAGGTCTTCTACAGACAAGCTCTAGGTCTACAAAACAGTTATTTATCTTCCCATAATAACAAAAGGGCCCTTGTCATATCAAGGGTTTGAACTACAGTGCATCTGCCCTCTCACACGACACCGTTTCGACATGAATTACTAAGTGAAGGGCTCAAAACCTGCCAACCTGTAAGTATGCAGATGTGGGAAGTTTTTGGATTATATTATGACTTAAACTCAGGAAAATTCACATGTAAACTCAATTATTAAGGTCTGTGCTCCCCAGATGACAGCGCTTTCTCATATAATAACAAAAAGTTGGAAAGTGAATAGGCAGCTGTCCAAGTCACATACAGCATGTATTTTCTGTTAGCCACAGTCCACACTACTCTTTTCTGATGTATGTGTGTATATGTATGTGTGTGTGTGTGTGTGTGTGTGTGTGTGTGTGTGTATGTGTGTGTGTGTATGTTCATATATGTGCAGGTGTGCATACATGTGTGTACATATGGGTGGACATCCTCAGGTGTTGTTACTCAGCACCACCCACCTTACTCTTTTCTTGAGACAGGGTTCCTTACTGACCTGGAACTCACCAAGCAGTCTGGGCTGACTCTCCAGGCATCTGCCTATCTTTAGTTCCCCAGTGTTGAGATTATGCCATAAATATTTGCCTGTGTTCTACGGACTGAATTAAGTACCATACTGACTCCTAGTACCATACTGACTGAGCTATCTCTCCATCCCTCCCCATCCTCCCTAATCGCTACTCCTTAGCATCAGTCTAATCCTATTTACCTGGTCACTGAAGATACTGGGGTTTGCAATAAGCTTAGAGTTAACTTTAATCCTTCTTAAGCCTGCGCGTGTTTGCAGGCATAGAAGAAGAGTGCATTCTGAGCAAGCCTACACAGTTGGCAAAGTGCAATGCTGTGGGCTAAGGGTGGAAGTCCACCTAGAAGGCATAAGATTCTGAATCCACACACCAGCATAAAACATGATGAAAACCTGAAGCAAAATGGCTGTGATAAGCCCCAGGCCATTTACCTAAGACCTGGGTGAGACATCCATAAAAGCATAAGTATCTTAAACTTCCTCTCTCATATTTTTTAATCTATGAAAATGGAAGAAAACAAAACTATGAAGACAATTTAAATGGGGATTTTCAGAGTTTTCAGACAGGCAGAGGGGTCGAATAGATGGATGAGTGGATTGTTAGAGCAGTGGAAACACACTGGACAATGCGGCCATGGTGAGTTCATACCACCTTACACTGGCTCAAATCCATAGGGAGCACACACCGAGGAGGAACTACAGTGTGAGCTGTGAGCTTCAGGGGGTTGTGACCTGTCAGTGTGGTTCATCTGTTGTAACAGGTGAGCCACTCTGGTGGGGATGTTGATCACCGGGCAGTCTGTGCATGTCAGGGTAGCAGCAGGGGACACATAGTAGTAGGAGGTACTTGCCTTTAAAAGGCAGAGCTGCTCTAAAAACAGGAATAATTTAATATTCTGAGAGATGTGGCCGATTTCCTCGTGAAGATCTTAGTCCAGTGATGATGATGGTAGCTGTCCCCCATGCTCCTCGGGGACCTGGCCAGGACCTTTTGACTAAGCAGGAAGCCCTGGAACACTCTGCTCTGCTCTCCCAGGTGCTCAGGAGATCGTTTCAACCCACAAGACTTGTTCTTATTCTCTCTCTCCTTTCAGCAAAGTCACACATTGTTTCCAAAGAAAATGCTGAGAGGGGAGCTATCCAGGAGTTCAGCTGATGTCAGATCACAACTCTGCTCTGATCTCACCTGCACATGCATCATTCCCTTCAGAGCGCTCTCCTCTCATCTCTGAGGGGAGATCTCCAGCCAGCTCCTCTCCACACTACCAAGCCATCATTATTGCGTTGCTCAGCCCCATTACAACACTGTAAAAGTAAATAAACAGGTAACTACAGCTAAAGCAGAAGAGCATTTAAGGCCTGAGGAGATGGCTTGATGATTAAAGAATTCTTTGCACCAATGTGAGCACCTCAAATCCTACATAAAAGCCCGGCAGGCACTGTGATTCATCTGTAATTCCACGAAGTGAGAGGCAAGGAGAGAGCCTCCAGAGTAAGCTTGCTATCTAGACCAGCCAAATTGATGAGCTCTGAGTTCAGCTGAGGTAGGGACCTCAACAAGCAAGTGAAGATTTTTCAAGAATGACACTGGATGCCATTTCGTGCCTACACACACACACACACACACACACACACTTATACTTGAATTCCACACACGTGTAAACAAACAGTCACATACACATACCATACACATAAAAATCACGAGAGATAGTGTGGGCTCTATCTACCTTGGTGGGCTAAGCACTAGCCTGGCAAAAATAACAAACGGCCAAAGAAGAGCATAAGCACAAAGTGAAAGATATGGCTCCTGGGAGTGGAGAGAGATGGCCAGAGAGTATTTTGAGGTATTTTCCTTTAAAGTTATCAAAGATGGGTTTTCCAAGGAGATAAGCAACTGTTTCCATCCCTGAGGTGATACCCAAAGGGATTAGCATGCCCCTTCCTTAAACAGGATTTAGGATAGATATTTGTTATACTTAGTGTGTGTCAAGGTTGGATATCCTGAGAGTCCATTTGGACTACAAAAACAAAATGCCATAGACTGAATGTTTTATGAGCAAAATAATTTTTTCTCACATTCAGAAGATTGGGATTGAATAACAATCTAATAATCTAATCATTTCCCATTAGTCTCACTTCCTAATACTGTCACATTAGGGATTCAATCTCAACTTATGAATTCTGGAGGGAATAGACATAAAGAGGTTACAGTAGTAATAAACCCTTGCTTTGTACCATTCTTTTTGGTCTTTATGACTCTATAAGATAATTCCCACAGTTTAAATCCTTAATCTTCCCTGAGTTCTACATGTTAAAGGTTCAGACACCACAGTGATGCTGTTTGATGATGATGGAACTTTTAGGAGGTGGGGCCTAATGGGAGGAAGTTAGGACATTGGGAATGTCCCTGAAGGGGACATTGGCACCTTTGTGACTTCTCACTTCTCTAGAGCTTTTTAACCCCTATGAATTGAACAGGCCTCTTCTTCCACAAACTCCCACCAAGCCCAGTTGTCACCACAGACCCAAAGCCACACAAGTAAACATAGACTAGAACCTCTGAAACCACAGGACAAAGGAAACATTTCTTCCTATGAGTTTATTACCACGTGGTCTGTCACATTGAAGGGAAAATTGAATCACACACTAATATAACTAATGTTGTCTATTTGGTAAAATAATAATAAAACTTGAGGGGCAACCAAATGGCTGAGTGGGTAAAGGCACTTGCCACCAACCTGACAACGTGAGTTCAATCCCTGGGAAGCATATAGTTGAAGGAAAGAACCAACTCCTATAGGTTGTCCTCTGACCACATACATGACACGGCACATACCCTACACACAAAATAAGTGAATGTAATTCAACAACAACAAGAAGAATTTTTAAAGAAAACTATCTAAAGCTCACAGTAAGAATTTTGCTTCAGGTCATCACTTGAAAAAAGGCAGAGAAAAATTAAATCCAGACTGGCTGACGAATATAGCCTAGTCTCCTACCACTGTTCTGTGAGCCTCCTGCCTAAAAGGGTGAGAAATGTAAACCCTGTTTTTCCTCTAGTGCCCGCTGGACTTTGAAAACAGTATTGGTTTACACTATAATTTCTGTAGTTACAACACCTTACAATGTGTAGTTACAGCTAACGAAAGCATGTTTCCTGCCATCACACTGACACCTGATTGCAGCAGGGCTCACAACGAGCCTTAGAGGAAAACTAAGGCTACAAATCTAGTCTGTCTTGTCTGCTGCCTCATTGCTCCATGCCAGCATCATCTCAGTTAACTTGCTCTGTGGGCTTTTTCCTTCCCCAACAGCAGGACCAATAACCCCGATGTGCCTTTAATCACTTCGGTACTTATGTAGACACAGCTTCTGCTGCAAATCATCTTGGAGCAATAAACCAGGTCTGTTCTCACGCAGAAGGATAATAAAAGCTTCCAGAAAGAGAGTAGCTGCCTCCTCGTGGGCAGAGCCAGGCTCCACTGGTTGGATCCAGCCATTTCTGTCAGAGGGGCAGAAAAGTACAGTGAAGAGCTGTCAACAATTTTGAGGACTGGTAACAGTTTAGTCAGCATATTTATCCTTTTAAAGAAGGTATTGAGAATGGAGAGATGACTCAGCAGTACTCACTGCTCTCAAAGAGGACCTGAGTTTGGTTCTTAGCACCCATGTCAGGTGACTCAAAACTACCTGTAACTCTAGCTGCAAGGCATCCGACTCCCATTCTTGTCTCCATGGATACCCACACTCATCCATGCTCATAGACACACACATATACACAAAACTAAAAATAATAAAAATAGATTTTTTTCAGAAAAGGTATCAGAAGCAAACATTTCAATATGCAGTACCAAGGGGTAAACAGCAGAACTCTATAGGCTGCTGGCTGAAAATTTATTTGCTCTGCTCTGAGTTGATTAGAAAATGGTGAATAAAGAGGAAAGTTTGTAGAGAAGCCATGCCTCAAAAAACAATCCTGTGAAGGGCAACCTTACAGAGAAAAAAGGGGACTTTCACAGAAAGATATATTTTGATATTCCAGCAGCACTCAATGGCACATAATTGCCACTCTTCAGAGCACACTTTTGTGAAGATGAAAGATGAAGGGACACAGGAGAGGGACCACAAAGCAGCCCCTTAGTTCAGATCCCAGGGCCTGGCATTTATGGAACCAGATGAAGGGCAGAGCTGGAGCTGAGGGCTCTTGCCTTCACAGATTTGAAGGAAAAAGTACATTTGCCTGTGTATTATACCTAGAAGGCCATTGTTTTACTTCTCTTATCTAAAAGAGTGATAGAGGTCAACAATATAATTGTACTTGCAAGTATGCCTTAGAATAAATATCATAAATAATTTGATCTGTTCACATTTTATTTTTGCTTCAATTTTTAAACTGTCATTGTATGTGTTCATTATACATAATACTGTTTTTACACAAAAACATTTTCATGCAAGTTTATATTGTGCATTGCTCATACAGCCCCATAACCCTCTACTTTTCTATTTCTAATCCCATCCTCTCTCATTTGTCCCTTTTTAATCCCTAGACTGTTTCACTTTTACTCTCATGTCATGTACACATTCATAATTTTATGTATATTAAAAAAAAACTAAAGGCCACAATGAGAGGTTCTCTCCAAAGTCATTTGTTAGTAATGAATCATGAGATACAGAATTGATATAAGTCATCTCTGACCTGGGCAGGTTCCATCTCATAGATTTGTCACTAGAAGGTTCTACATTGTTTACTAAGGCATTGGAGGTTAAAGAAATTGCCTGAAACTCATTGAAGAGATTTCTTTGAATTGGGTCTCATTGTTGGTTCTAGATCTTGGTCATAGCTTTTCCTTCTAAGGCAATGTTTGAAGTAATAATTTCAAGATGTCCAAATACTGTCTGTGTTCACTTCCATGAGGAAGATACATATTAGCCCCTCTTTTTCATCTTGGCTCCCTATTCCATTTTCTTGAACTCCATTTAGAAAATCCCACAAAAATCCTCTTGACAAAGGGTTAAGTGATGCCATTCCTGCTTGTCAACTTGACTGCATCAGGGATTAACTAAAACCCAAGTAGCTGGGTACACCTGTGAGGAACTTTTCTTAAGGAAATCATTTGAAGTTGTAAGACCCACTTTTAATCCAGATCTTTGGAGGTGGGAAGATCAAGGGGTGGCACCTTTAATCAGGGCTTTTGCTCCTTACCTCTTGCCCTCATCCTCACCAGCAAGTCCGACCCATCCTTCTCTGGAATTAGAGTCTACTTCTTTAGGATTCCAGCACATACTGAAGACCAACTGAGACATGCAGCTTTGTGGACGGAACAACTCCTGGATTCTTAAACTTTCTGAGGGTGGGCAGCCATTATTGGACTAGCCAGACCAAGGCCTGTGAGCCACTCAATAGATCCTCCATCAGCTATTCTCTTCTGGAGAATCCTGACTAACAGCTAGGAACTAGGGAAAACTAGCTGTCCTACTCATCTTTAACTGTTGTCTTGACACAACCTAGAAATCACCAAGGAGGAGAATCTCAAGTGAGGCATTTTCTACATCAAATTGGTCTGTGGACATAAGTGAGTAATGATCTTGATTGTTAATTGACATAGGAGGGAAATGTCCACTATAGGCAGCATCATGCCCTATGCAAGTGGTATTGGGATGTAAAAGCCTAAGTCTGCATGAGCTACAAAGTAGCATCCTCCATAGTTCCTGCTCTATTATCTCAGCTGTGAGTGAATTCCTTGGTTAGAGGTAGAGCTGTGTGGAACAGCAAGCAGGCCTGCCTTCAAGTTCCTGCTTGATTTTCTGTCCTGATTGTTAGTTATTTTCACTGTTACCCTTGCAAGGAAATGTCACGAAACACGACAGAATCCGCTGATAGAGTTTATTGGGAGAACAGAAAGAAGTGAGTGCCCACGCGGGAGAAAAACACGTGTGAGGAAGGGGGTTAGGCCAGTCATGGCGGCTCTTTATAAGGTGGGGCGTGCCCAGGTAGGCGTAATGACGTAGCCATGCTGCGCGCCTGCGTGGCTACGTGACATCACGGATCCCGGTCACGTGAGACGCCTTGACCCGGAAATGGCTGTTAACCTGGAGTTCGCCAGGCGGATGTGTCCGGGCGGTCGGCTTGGTTACCAGACGCCTTGAGCTGGAAATGCCTACCCTGGGGCTAACTGGGCGGGTGTGTCCGCCAGGCATGCACAAACATGTCTGACCTTGGGGCATATTGTGAACATTTCATTGATGTTCCTCCACGATGGACTGTGAGCTGGAAGTGTAAGCCAAATAAATCCTCTCTTTCCTCATGTTGCTTTGTTGTGATATTTATCACAGCAACAGAAGTAAAGCTGGGACACAAACCAATAGTAGATTTCATCAAATGAAATATACTCAGAGACAGGATGGACTGTCTAGAGTACTAAGAATCATGATGGCAAGGAAAGTGAATGTCAGTCCATAAAATCCAGTAATAAGACATTCGTGTTGGGGGACACAAAGGAGAAGCAGAGCTGGCAGGTTGGAAAGAAACAAAACTGCGCTCACAGCAATGACAAGTTGCATGCTATGGAAATGTCCTTGGGGGCCTGTCCTGAGGAGATTTCCCCCAGAGTCCTGGGGTAGATGCTATGAATGGTGGGGGTGATCTAAGGGCATGAATCTAAGCACACCAAGGTCTTTCATCCTTCCACTTCATTCATCTGAGATAAAATTCTATCTACACAGCTTTAATTCTGTTCTCATGCTTAGCTCCTCTCTGTCCCTTCAGCCCTGTCCTCTCATAGTCCTAATTCTAACTAAGCTCTTTTTGCCTCATCCTCACCTTCTTCTTCATTTCTCTCTATCTTGGTTCCTTCCCGTTCTTCTCCTGGAACTGGTCTACCACCTTAAAAGCAGTAACTCTCACAATACAATCCAAGGCTTCCAAGGTCTCCATAAGTGCAGTGATAGCCAGCTTCATTTGCAACCCAAAGGGGGAGTGAATAGAGGAGGTGGGATCAAATAAGGCCTGGAATAAGTCAGAAAGGGAATTTATGTGCTCAAAATATGCTCTTATAAGTGGTTAGGTGAAACATTGTGAGTTTATCATAAATGTGCTCAAACTACAGTCTTACAGGTGGTTAGGTAAAAGAGTCTATAAGTCACTAAAATAAAACTGCTTCTATTTTCCTATGCCACCATATACTGGCAGGACAGGGCAACTCTGCTTGGAGCTAGGAAACCTGTCTCATAGCTACTTTGCACCT
Source organism: Peromyscus attwateri (assembly GCA_902168425.1). Classification (NCBI taxonomy): domain Eukaryota; kingdom Metazoa; phylum Chordata; class Mammalia; order Rodentia; family Cricetidae; genus Peromyscus; species Peromyscus attwateri. Next base: position 22,751 of record CABHPP010133607.1, read on the forward strand.
GTTATGCAAAAAAGCCCTTTTGTTCTGAGTCAATTGCTCTGGAATGCCACTTGGGCTGTGAGAGAAAGGAGGGACTGAGCTTCATTTGCACCACCTAGGAGACAGGTGGTGTCTCCATAAAGGTGTTTACCTTAATTCGGGAGACTCAGCGGTTAGTCTGAAGTGCTTTGTCCTGTCTGCCTTTTGGCTTTGGATGCTAGAGAAATATGTCAGATAAAATACACTGTTAGAAGTTCTTGTGGAAGGAATGAGAGTGCACAGGAAATTCACAGCAGGAAACAGCTGATATATTAGAAGCTGAATAACACCTTGAGATTTGTGTTCCTCTGGAAGAATGCCTTGATTTTTCCAGGTATTGCTTTATCATATTCAGATGAATTCCTACTACATATTCCTGCAGCTCATAGCAGCATGCATTGGTACACCATCTTTACTCAAGACACATGCATGGGTACACAGCCTTTACTCAAGCTGCATGCAGCATGGTAAGACCCAGAACCATGCAGGCATAATCTTCCATTCTGGAGACACTGAAAAGACTTGTGGCTTGTAGGCAATTATAGTGTAATGACTAAAGAAACTCCATTTTATGCTAAGCATCCAGCTTTGTACCTAATAGCCATTTATGTCTGATTCCAGTCTTGGAAGATAAGTTCCCAGTAACCCTGACTCAGTGAACCCCCACCCAGAAAATGTACAGCCATGACCATCTACTTTGTTATATGACTATTTTTGTTTATTTGTTTGGCTTCTGTAACTTGCTTATGTAGACCTTCAAGGACCACCTAATCATGGCAGAACAGAACAGAACTCAGCTTGCTTATGCAAATACTCAAGATCTTCTGGTGGTTTTCACTTCAAAAATCCTTCCCTCAACATCCTTTGTATAGCAATCTTTGGTTTGGCTCAGAGACTGCTCTGCTGCTAGCGGCTTCAATAAATTGACCTAATTATAATCCATATTGAGTCTGTGACCTTTTCCTGGGGTGTCTTGAACTCCATAACAATAGAACCACTTAGGGACAGTTTCTAGGACTAGAATTCAGTTTTCTTACTTCTGACCCAAATGTAAAACAGTCTAAAATTGAAGTATAACAATTGTTTGTCTAATGTCAAAGAATTGACTCTGAAAACATATATCAAGTAACATTATATAGACTCAACAGGTTATATTTAGCAATATATATGTATGTACATCAACAATAATTAATGAAAAAAGAGGCCATGAAGGGGGTATGGAAGGGTTTAGAGGGAAGAAAGGGAAGGGGGAAACACTGTGATTAAATCACAATCTCAAAATAAACAACAATAACAAAAATAATTGCTGTAGGAGAGTGGAAATTTAGTTCATTGATAGGTCACTTGCCTAGGAAGCATAAGGCCCAAGGTTCAGTCCTCAGCTCTGAGAAAAATAACTAAATGATCAAATAAACCATTTCAAATCTGCCCTGCTGCTAGATTGGAAATTGGAAACACAGGAAAGCCAATGGGGGAAGATGGAGGATAGGAGGAAAGGGAGAGAAGAAGGGAAGAGAATGGAGGGGATAAGGAGAGTGGAGATGGGGGGTAAGGAGGAAGGGAAGGAAAGAAAAGGAAGGGGAAGGGAGTGAAGGAGGAGGGAAATACAGGGAAATGAAAAACAATGGGAAGGCAAGCAAAGAGGGGAGAGGATAAGGAGAAATGGGGAGGGGAGGGGAGGGGAAGGGAGGGGAGGGGAGGGGAGGGGAGAGGAAGGGAGGGAGAACTGTAAATAAGGTCAAGCAGAAGTTTCAATCATCCTGTAGATATCTGTCCTGTGTGATGGTTTGAAAGAAAATACCCTCCAAAGGGAGTAGCACTATTAGGAAGTGTGGCCTTGTCAGAGTAGGTGTGGTCTTATTGGAGGAAGTGTGCCACTGTGAAGGTGGGCTTTGAGGTTTCCTTTTCTCAGGCTTTCCTACGTGTGATAGTCAGTTGACTTCCTGCTGCCTCTGAGTCAAGACGTAGGACTCTCATCTCCAGCACCATGTCTGCCAGCATGCTGCCATGCTCCCCCTTTATGATAATAATGGGCTGAACCTCTGAAGCTGTAAGCAAGCCACCTCAATTAAATGTTTCCTTCATAAGAGTTGTAACAGTCATGGTGTCTCTTCACAGCAATAAAAACCCTAAGACAGAAATGTTGCACCCAAAGTCTGATGTCCCCAAAGACCACCAAGAGACTGATCCGAAAGCAAAGAGTCTTTTTAATTCATGAGTTCAAACCCAGGTACCTCATCCATCCATCACAAGGGTGGAGTGAGAGGGACCTCAAGCAATAATAGGGTTAGATTTTTATAGTGGTTAGGGTCAGGGGTCTAGGGGAATTCTAACTCTGTATAGTCACAAACTCAGGATTGGTGCTTACTTGAGACGCTTGATTTGAACTGATTGGAGAGTTGTAGATGCAAGGAAATTGCCATATTCTCTAGCAGTTTATGCCATGCATCTATATCATGGGCAGACCCCTTTTCTCTGACAACTAGACACTCCATTTTTTATCTGCAGGAAACTTGCTCCCTCTGACAGCTATGGTAAACAATCTATTATATCCTTTAGGTTAAGGCAAGAAATATCTGGAACTCATTTTTTATGTGGCTCTTAATTGTCTAGTCTAGGGGCAGCACATCCTCTGGTGGGTTTCCCAGGGCCTGCTGCCCCAAGTCTGACCCTTCTCTAAGATGGCTGCAACCCTGTCATCCTCTCAGAAATTGGTACCAGGGACTGGGGTACTGCTGTGATTGGCCTGACCATGCTCTTGTTTTGGAGTAATATGGACTTTGGTACTTTGGGTTAGGAAAGCAGTGGGGTGCTTTAAGCACTGGTTAATGGGGCATACGAGCAGAAGCATGGAAGACACTGGGTTGATAATGATTTGAAATGTCGGGAGCTGACTCAAGAAGTTTCAGAGAAGAATTTTAGTACACTGCCTAGAAATCATTCTTCTGATATTTTGGTGAAGGAAGTGGCTGCCTTTTGCCCTTCTCTGAAGTGTCTGCCTGAGGCTAAAGTGAAGAATTTTGGATTAATTTCATTGGCAGAAGAAATCTCAAAATAGCCTAGTATAGACTCTGTCCTGTGGATATTAGTGCTAACTCTAATGAAGATTTAAAATGAAAAGCAGCAAGCTGCTAAGCATGGTAAATTACAAAAAGTACATTTTGAGGAGAAAAAGAGCACCAGGAAATGGAATTGAGCTAAATCCTCTGTTCAAGGAGATAAACAGTTTAGGAAATGGAAAAAAGGGAGTGGTGACCTCAGGGCAAGATCCTACCCAGCTAAATTTTCAACTTGTGGAAAGGAATTAAAGAAAACTCTAGAGCTGGGTGTGGTGGTGCATGCCTTTAATTGTAGCACTGGGAAGGCAGAGGCTGGTGGATCTCTGAGTTTGAGGTCAGCCTGGTCTACTGAGCGAGTTCAAGGACAGCCAAGCTTAGGCAATAAAGGAAAACAGAAAGCTGGTGAAGATGTAATTAAACAAGGAGGCTGTGTTCCAGCCCTAGTATGCAGCAGAACTTGGCAGCTTCAGCCACATGATTCTGGCTCTAGAGTTAAGGATAGAAGAAACAGGCTATAAAAGTTGCCTCCTGCCGGGCGGTGGTGGCGCATACCTTTAATCCCAGCACTCGGGAGGCAGAGGCAGGCGGATCTCTGTGAATTCGAGGCCAGCCTGGGCTACCAAGTGAGTTCCAGGAAAGGTGCAAAGCTACACAGAGAACCCTGTCTCGAAAAACCAAAAAAAAAAAAAAAAAAAAAAAATTGCCTCCCTGACTAAGAACAGCCGCTGAAGCTAGGCATGTGTCAGAGGTGTTCCTGAATGGAGGCCTAGTAGAGAGGCCATTGTGTGAAGCTGCGAAGTTGACGCCTGGATTGCTTTGGAGAACCCAAGATGTTAGAGATGCCAGAGTCATGGGACACCTGCCAAGGAGAGCTGCTAACAGTGTGTGGAACGAGCCCAAGGGAAAGAAGTGTTTTGCAGTCAACAAAGCTGAACAGATTTGGAGATGTGGAGAGCGTTTTGACATCAGACATGGAGGTGTAGAGTTTGGAGTTTGCCCAGCTGGTTTTTAGTCTTGCTTTGGTCCAGCATTTTCTCATTATGCTTCCTCCCCTATGTTTTGGATTGGTAATATATATCCTGTGCCATTATAACATCTGAAACTGTAAACAAGCCACCTCAATTAAATGTTTTTATTTATAAGAGTTGCCATGGTCATGGTGTCTCTTCACAGCAATAGTAAACCCTAACTAAGACATTCTGCAAAAACTATTTTTTTTGAAATATCAAAAAGTTTTACAACTGTTTTTCATAATCTCTGTTTCCTCTCATGCATTCAATAACCTTAGGTTGTACTTATGTAGTCAGGAATTTGTTCAGCAGTAACTAACTAGTTGGTTAATTAAGGGCACACTATAAAGTACAGCTAGCATTGTCTTGAAAGGTACAAAAGTGAATTTTTTTTAATAAGGGAGTCAATGTCACTTCTGACAAGCTCCAAGCTACACAAGATGGAATTCCCTCCGGAAATCATCCATCCCAACTCACCTGAGTTAGGGCCTCACTGTGCAGCTCTGGTATGGAACTCACTATATAGACTAGGCTGGCAATGAACTCAGAGATTCACCTGACTCTGTCTCCCAAGTGCTGGGATTAAAGATGTATGCTACCACACCCAGAAGGAAATTGTCTTTGTGGAACAAGTGCTAATGCAATAGTTTTCTGGGTCAGATAATAAAGAGTCACAGTGGCGAAAAGGGAAATTTATTGAAAGATAAAGCAGAATTGGGAAGAAGTGAAATGTTACAAACAGAACTCTAATGCAAAACTAAACTGTGTTATAAATGAACATTTCCTGTCCCAACCATCAGGTCCCAAAAACCAACTCAGAGGCTTAATATTATGTATAAATGCTTGACCATTAGCTCAGGCTTATTACTAACTTGCTCTTACATTTAAATTAGCCCATTTTTATTCATCTACATTCAGCCACATGGCTTGAGACTTGTTACCTCATTTTTTACATGTCCTGCTTGCTCCGTGTCTGGCTAGAGGGGCAACTGCCCTGACTCTGCCCTTCTCTCCCATCACTCTTCCTGTGTCAGGCTGTCTTGCCCAATCTCTTTCTGCCCTGCTATTGGCCAAACAGCTTTTTATTAACAATGAGCACAGTCCACAGCACTGTGTGCTATGTAAACTGAAGGAATTGACTTGGACCACAGTGGACAGCTGAAGCATGTGTAGCCAGACTGTGAAAGAGACTTTGCTCATGTCTCCTGAGAAAAAGTTTACACAACTACTTAACAGACTTGACAAATGTTTGTAAGGGACAGTACGCCACTTTTTCACAGTGCACCAGTGACAGAAAAAAAGGAACTATTCCACACAACGGTACCTCAGTGAACCAGTGCATACAGTTGGAGTCACATCTAGGAGCATAGGAAACATATGGTGGCTACAGCACTGGGGGGAAAAATCTCTCTCCCAGCAGCATCCTCGCATTACCTCATAAACCCTGCCCACCACCATCATAGGATACCGACAGGTCCAGTCCTTAGCAGGTCTCACTCAGGTACAAACAGCTGCTGAGAGTTCAAGAGGGTCATAGCCATGTCAGGCCCAGAGGATGACATTCCACAGCACTCCACCCCCTCTTTGTTCTACATCCCAGCCATTGGGATGCTACCGAGGCTGAATCCACAGACGTCGTGTTTCATAAAGGGATCTTATTCTGTTACACGGCATAACAAAGAGCAACTGAGACTGTGGCAAACTTCAGCTGCGGGAACAGAATGGAATTGTGTAGCCCAGCAGAGCTCAACCCTCCTAATGCTGTAACCCTTTAAACACCTCATGCTGTGGTGACCCCCCCCCAACCATAAAATCACTTCATTGCTACTTAATAACTGTAATGTGGCTACTGCTATGAATAGTAATATAAATATCTGCTGTGACCCTTCCAAGGGGTCAAGACCCACAGGTTGAGAACCATGGGTCTAACCCATTCTGAGAGCATTTTTTTCTGGAAGTTTTTATGAAAGGTATGATGTCCCTGGAGACTGGAGAAGGCTGAATGGTAGAGACAAATATCCACGGTTAATTGAAGGCCAGAGCTCAGAAAGTAGGAGGTGGAAGGGCTGAGGCACACAAGTCTGTCAGGGTGAGTCCCCCCGTGCTGTGATGCAATGTCTATGGAAGTGTGTGTGACGTGGCCCGTAGGACAGCTGCCCTGCATTAGGTCTCAGCATAATTGTGTTTTAATGGGCCCCCACATCCATCCTCTGGGCCACATGGTCTCCTTGGTGGTGGTTTCATGTTTTAATCACATACTACTCTAATAAAACATAAGCCTTTTAAAGGCAGCCAGTCATTCAGGGATCAAAGTCACATGTGCCCAGGGTTTGATTTCCTGCTGAATCTGAGCTTGGTGGGAGATTTCTGGGAAAAGAAAGGCTGCACCTAAGATAAATATCTGGAGTTCACATGACACGCTGAGACAGTAATATTCTTAAATTACAGAAGACTGTGTCTGCAGCTTAACCTCCCAGGTGTGAGGTCCCCTTAATTTGTAGCCGAAATTAAACTATGTGGAAAAACAATGAATATTTAAAGCATAATTTTAGTGGGAAAATCTCAGGATAAACTTTGGTTCTGAACATTTATATTAAGTCAGAAAAAATGTAAACGGCATATTCAAAGTGAGAATTTTTATTTAAATTTTCAGGTAAAGATATTGAGCATATCGAGGGGGAAATGGTATTAATCTATTTTTTTCTTGTTTTTAATATCATGTTAGAATAAAGATAGGACTGGATATGAAGCTTAGTTGGTAAAGTGTTTGCTTTGCCAAGCATGAGCGCTTGAGCTCCAGCCTAGACTAGCATTCACTGGGGAGGTAGAGACAGGTAGATCCCTGGTGCTCACTGGCCACCCTGCCTAGCCTACTCAGCAAACTCCAGGCCAGAAAAAGACCTGGTCTCAAAAGGAAGGTGTGTGGTTCCTGAGGAAAGACATCCAAGGATGTGTCCTGGACTCCACACATGTATACACATGCACATGTGTGTACACACACATGTGCCCATGCACACAACACAGATAAAATTTGATGTGATAAAGAGAAAGATCATCGTGTTTTGGCCAAGTGTCTCTGAGGCCTGGGATTCTTCATCTTTTGAAAAGAGATTCTTCACAGCAGCACTAGTGACAGATAATCTACCTGAGCGTCAGTTTGTCTATCTGCAAGGAGAGGGAGATCACTGTATCCACAGAGGATCCCAAGGAGGATGCTCCAGTGAAATCCAAGCACAAAGGGATGTACTGCACCAAGCTTCTCGATGCAACAGACATTGTCATCAACGAAACAAAAACTGTCCAAGAGCACTTAGGATGCTGTGTCCAAAGTACTTCACATCTAAATGTAGTTTCCATTCCAAATACAATGATGGAATACTCCAGAACTCAGAGGATATCTGTGAGTTGACTAGCAAAGAGCAGCTAGTCTCTAAAGATTTTTTTAATTGTTATTTATGTGTATGTATGTAAGATGTATACATGCATGTGAATAGCCTTGGAAGCCAGAAAGTGGAATCAGATCGCTTGGAGTTAGAGTTACAGGTAGTCGTGAGCTGCCTGACGTGAATGCTGGGAACTGAACTCTGGTCCTCTGCAAGAGCATCAAGTGCTTTTAACTGCTGAATCACCTCTGCGGCTTGCAGCGGGTCTCTGTAGAGACAATCATTGCTGTTTTGCACTCAAGCACAATGACTACTATGTAGTGGTACAAACTAAAGTAACTGGAAGTTCTGAAAGGAAAAATTCAATGTGAAACAATATTAACACCACTATATGGTAACAGTCCAGTTAATCTTACTGCTAAAAAGCAGTTGCTTAAAAGTCCACAGCCCAGCCGGGCGTTGGTGGCTCACGCCTTTAATCCCAGCACTCGGGAGGCAGAGCCAGGCGGATCTCTGTGAGTTCGAGGCCAGCCTGGGCTACCAAGTGAGCTCCAGGAGAGGCGCAAAGCTGCACAGAGAAACCCTGTCTTGAAAAAAAAAAAAAAAAAAAAAAAGTCCACAGCCCATTGATTTAATTTCTCAGATTCACTGGGCATTTGGCATAGGCATAAACCCATTGTGCTAGTTGGGTTTCTATTGCTGTGATAAAACACCATGACAAAGGCAACTTAGTGAATTCTAACAGCTCGTAGTCCATTATTAAGGGAAGTCAAGGCAGGAACTCAAGACAGACCCGGAGGCAGGAACTGACACAGAGACCCTGAGCTTAGTCCATGCTTACTGGTTTGCTCCTCATGGCTTGCTTAGCTTGCTTTCTTGTTTTTAATGGCTATGAGAATTTTTCCATACAATATATTTTTGTAATATTCCTTCCTCTTCCCCAACTCCTCCAAAATAATATCCTCCTCCTGACCCACACCTAACTTCATTCTCTTTCCCTCCCTCCCTCCCTCCTCTCCCCCACACACATACACACAAAAGGAAAACAATAGCATATAAAAAAATGAAAATCGCTCGGCAATGGTCGAGAGAAAGCCCAAACTGACCTACTCTGGTGATAGGATGGCCAAACACCCTAACTGTCATGCTAGAAATCTCATCCAATGACTGATGGAAGCAGATGCAGAGACCCACGGCCAGGCCCCAGGTGGAGCTCCAGGAATCCAGTCAGCGAGAAAGAGGAGGGATTGTATGAGCGAGAATTGTTGAGACCAAGATTGGAAAAAGCACAGGAACAAATAGCCAAACTAGTGGAAACACATGAATTATGAACCAATAACTGAGGAGCCCCCAACTGGATCAGGCCCTCTGAATAAGTGAGACAGTTGATTAGCTTTATCCGTTTGGGAGACCCCCAGGCAGTGGGATTGGGACCTGTCCTTAGTGTATGAGCTGGCTGTTTGGAACCTGGGGCCTCTGAAGGGATACTTTGCTCAGCCTGGATGAAGGGAGGAGGGGACTGGACCTGCCTGGACTGAATCTACCAGGCTGAGCTGAATCCCCAGGGGAGTCCTTGCCCTGGAGGAAATGGGAATGGGGGGTGGGCTGGGGAGAGGGCGGGAGAGGGGGCAGGAGGAGGGAGGACAGGGGAATCCGTGGCTGATATATAAAATTAAATTAAATTATAAAATAAAAAAAAATTTTTTAAATGAAAATCAAACAAGACAAACTAAAAAAAAAAATCACTAAGACAAAAATACCAAAACAAAGAGCACAAAAAAAAAAAAAACAAAAAAAAAAAAACATGGAGTTCATTTTGTATTGGCCAGCTACTTCTGGGCATGGGGCCTTCTTTGAAGTGTGGCTGATATACAAATACTCAGGGAACACTCCACTGGAGTGGAGGGCTATTTTCCCTCTCCCAGCAAGTATAAATTGCAAATTACCTTGTTTTCTTATACAACCCAGGACCACCTGCCCAAGGTTGGCCAACCACAGTGGACTGGGCCCTTCTAGACCAATCATTAATCAAGAAAATTCCCCCAAATAGTTGAATACAACCCAATCTGATAGAGGCATTTTCCTCAATTGAGGTTCCCTCTACTTAAATGACCTGAGCTTGTGTCAAGTTGACAAAAAGCTAGCCCAACTACACAGGTGCTTAGTATCATGCCAGCACAGAGGGAACAAAAACTCAGAAATGAATGGTTCTTACCTCACCTAGGGATTTTTAACCAGAGAACAAAGGATTTATTTAATTAAACATAGTTAAAATATTGCCACATTCTTCTAACTCATGGTCCAGCTGATTAATGTTTTGACACAAGCTAGAGTCATCTAAGAGGAGGAAACCTCAATTAAGAAAATGCCTTGGTAAGATGTGGCTTGTACACTTAAAACGCTGGAGGTGTGCAGATAGGGGTTTGTTAAGTTGTCCATCCAACCCTTCAGTTCCTTCTGCAACATGAGAAGGCCTGAACTTGGGATCCTCCTGTTCAGTTACCCCGAGTGTTGAGATCATGGGAGTGCACCATATACCAAGCTACTTGATCAATTTCCCATTTACACTGGAATAACTATGTCAAATTTAGTGACTTCTTGCTATACTGCAAGTTAGATATCCAAACAGTTTTGGGTAGCAATAAGCTCCCTCTAGAAGAGGCAGAAAGGCTTTACTTAATTGGCTTGCTACATCTGGCTTCCAGAGGATTCTGCTTTCCTTCTTTTTTTTTTTTTTCTGAAAATTAGTTTATTAGTTGGAGCATTTCATATTTGGCTACAGTTTTGTTTTGTATTTGTGACATCAAGTACATAGTATCCAGACATAGCCATCTTTTCTGTCACACCCAGAAGATACAAATAGTTACTCTTATTTAATGAATTATTAGGTGATAAAATAAGATTTAAGTCTTTAGGAAAAGTCAGTTCATAGCTTCTCACATACTCTGTCTCAAAAAAAAACTATTCTGAGTTGATTTCTGCTTATTTGGGTACAGCATCAACATTTTCTATAGTTATTATGAAGACAGGTTCCCAAGGATTCATGTGTTCAAAGTTTGGTCTCTAGAGCAGTGATGTTAAAGTGACATAAACTTTTTTTTTTTTTTT
>CABHPP010133607.1:33428-47397 GCA_902168425.1 Peromyscus attwateri
GCCCCCCCTCCCCCCCCACCCCCCATTTCCATCTCCTCAAGGGCAAAGACTCCCCCGAGGATTGAGATCGACCTGGTGGACTCAGCCCAGGCAGGTCTAGTCCCCTCCTCCCAGGCTGAGCCTAGGGTCTCTACTAAGCCCCAGGTTTCAAACAGTCAATTCATGTACTGAGCACAGGGCCCGGTCCAAATGCCTGTATGCCTCTTAAACAGATCAAGCCAATCAACTGTCTCACCCATTCAAAGGGCCTGATCCAGTTGGGGGCCCCTCAGCCATTGGTTCACAGTTCATGTGTTTCTATTCGTTTGGCCATTTGTCCCTGTATTCCATATGGCGCTATCTTAGAAAATTGGGAATCAATCTCCCCCAAGATCCAGCTATACCACTCTTGGGCATATACCCAAGGAATGCTCAATCATACCACAAGGGCACTTGCTCAGCTATGATCATATCAGCATTATTTGTAATAGCCAGAACCTGGAAACAACCTAGATGCCCTTCAACCGAAGAATGGATAAACAAACTGTGGTACATATATACAATGGAATACTACTCAGCAGAGAAAAACAATGACATCATGAGGTTTGCAGGCAAATGGAGGGATCTAGAAAAAATCCTCCTGAGTGAGGTAACCCAGACTCACAAAGACAAACATGGTATGTACCCACTCATAGGAGAATACTAGCTGTGGAACAAGGATGACTGGACAGCTACTCACAACACCAGGGAGGCTACCTGGATAATAGGACCCCAAGAAAGACACGGGGATCGCCCAATGACAGAGAAATGGATGAGATCTACATGAACAATCTGGACGTAATGAGGGGCGAGGGGCGAGAGAAAGAGAACTTGGGGAAGCAGGAGATCCCAACTGGATCAAGAACAGAGAGGGAACATAAGGAATGTTCATGATAAATGAAGACCACATGAGAATAGGAAGAAGCAAAGTGCTGGAGAGGCCCACAGAAATCCACAAAGATGCCCCCACAATAAACTGCTGGCAATAGTCGAGAAATAGCCCGATTTGACCTACCCTGGTGATAAGATGGCCAAACACCCTAATTGTCGTGCTAGAAACCCCATCCAGTGACAGAGGGAACTAGATGCAGATATCCACGGTCAGGCCCTGGATGGAGCTCCGGGAGTCCAATAGGCAAGAAGGAGGAGGGTTTATGTGATCAAGAGTTGTTGGGACCAGGGATGGATGGAATACAGGGACAAATGGCCAAACAAATAGAAACACATGATCTGCTTTCCTTCTAAACCCAGGGTCACAGCACTTCTAACTCCTCCTTCATTGGCTTCTGCCTCTATGTCATAATTTATATATGAAACCTATGACCACTTGGTACATGGATGTTGGCTAGTTTGTTTGTCAACTTAACACATGCTAAGGTTATTTGGGAAGAAGTATTCTCCACTGAGAAAATGCCTCCATGAGACTGTCCTGAAGGTAAGTCTGTGGGTTATCGTCTTGATTAGTGATTGATTGTTGATGGGGGCAGACCCAGCTCATTTGAGGTCATCTGAGCAGATAGTCTGGGGTTGTACAAGAAAATAGCCTGAGCAAGCCATGAGGAACAAACTAGTAAGCAGAACCCCATTCATGATTTCCTACCTTCCAGTTCTCACCTTCAGTTTATGCCCTGACTTCCATGGACCGTGGACTATAAGCCATAAAATGAAACAAACTCTCCATTTTAAGTTGCTTTCAGTCACGGTGATTTATCACAGAAAAAAACAAAAAACCCTCACTAAGCAGAAATTGGTATCAAAGTCCATCCACAAACCTCCTCAAAACTGCCAGGTTAGTTCTGTTACAGCAATATCCATGATCTGGTACCAGTTTCTAGAATGACCACCAGACAGCAGCAGCTATGGAGTGGAGCCAGCCTGAGCCTAGGAGACAAGCTAGCTACATGAGCTGTGGATGGCAGAACCTGAGAAGTGTCACTGCTGAGGCCCTTTGGAACCAGGTGATAGTGAGTGGGTCCCAGACATCAAGCACTGAACTTTTTACACCGTTGAATTTTGGTATTGCTTTGTGCAGACTTATCTGTACCCTGAATCTTCCTTCTTGGAGTGAGAAAGTATTTAATTTATTTTTTATTTTACATGAACTTACTATTAAGAAACTTTTTTATCTTAGAAAGACTTGATTTAAAATTTCATTGAGATTTTTTAGCTTTAGAAAGACTTCAGATATTTCAAAGAAACCTTGGCTAGCTTAGAGAAACTGAACTTTGGAAAAGACTTTGGGTATTTTAAACAAACAAAATGTTAAAAGTATTTGAATTTTTACAGACCATGTAACTTTTAAAAGTTAGAATGTTTTGTATTTTGATATTTATACTAACATGCATTCTTGGGGACAATTGAACAAGAAAAGGTTCAATTTGAATAGTTATATGTTTGTGTGTCAAGTTAATAAGAAGTCATTTATACTGGATAGTTTTTATCAATTTGATACAAGCTACAGTTATTTTGGAATAAGAACTCTTAATTGATCTGGGCGGTGGTGGCGCACACCTTTAATCCCAGCACTCGGGAGGCAGAGGCAGGCAGATATCTGTGAGTTTGAGGCCAGCCTAGGCTACAGAGTGAGTTCCAGGAAAGGCTCCAAAGCTACACAGAGAAACCCTGTCTCAACACCCCCCCACACACACCTCTTGATTGAGAAAATGTTTCCATAGGATTGCCTATAGGCAGGTCTGTGGGATACTTTCTTGGTTAGTGATTGGTGTGCAAGGGCGCAGCTCACTGAAGGCAGCACTACCTCCGGGTGGGTGGTCCTGGATTACATAAAATGTAGACAGAAAAAGCCATGGAAGCAAGCCAGTAAGCACCACTCCTCTGTGACCTCTACATCAGCTCCTGCTTCCAGATTCTGGCCTTCAGTTCTTGACATGAAATCCCTGGACGATGGACTACAAGCTCTAAGATGAAATAAACCCTTTCTTCCCTGCGCTGATATTGGTCGTGATGTTTCACAGCCACAGAACCCCTAATTAAGACATAATGATTTTGGAGCTTGTGATGCTGTGACCTAGGTAGCAGAAGGAAGTTACTGGGGCAGGCCTTGAATGTTATATCCACCTGTATTCTTCCCGGAACTCTGTATCCTGATACTTCAATATATGAACAAGCCACATCGTAAGTTCCCACTATACAGGAAGAGCTGCCCTTACTACCAAACCTTCCTCACATCATGAACTCTGTACCCTAAGACTAGGAGCCAAAATCATTTCCTCATCTCTTACATTGCTCTGTCAGATATTTCATAGGAGCAATGAAAAGGGTAACAGATACATCTTTATTCACCTCCTCTCTCCCTCATACATTGTGATAATCTATAATAATTTCTCAATCTCTTGGATTATTGATTCCAAGTAATAGCTCATTTTACCTTGTAAGCAATATTTCCCATTTTTTTTTGGGGGGGGGGGGATTCTGTGGAATTCTGGCCACCACAATCATCAATAGCAAATAACTCAATTGATGCTTCATTAGGCTGTGTAATTTGACAGTTGACTCAAATCTAGAACTACTTATTAAAAGTGGACTTCAATCAGTAAGGTACCTTCTTAACATTAACAAAGCATTCAGTTTGATCCTCGGCACGATATAAAACCAGCCATAGTGACCCATGCCTGTAATCCCAGGACTTGGGAGGGGAGCTAGGACAATCTGAAGTTTAACGTCATTTTTGTTTTATCATAATGTTACCACCAGCTTAAAACAGAATGCTTGGGTGCACTATAACTATGAAGAGATCTGCCTGACACAAGAGTGATTATTAGAAATGTGCATGGAATATAGAGTTGATTCTGCTTGGAAATGTGTGCTTTAGGGAACCAAGCCTTACTTCCTAATGAGACTGAGTGGGAGAACATTATTTCAAATAATGAGAAAAGAGCTCACAAGGCTTCATAGACATTTGAGACCAAAAAAGTATTTTTAATAAGCATCATTCTGTATGTTACATATTTTATTCAGAGATTGCAATGTAAGAGTCATGTTGATCTAAGCCACTGGTCAGAAATAACAAGAATAACAAATTCTTCCTTAGGAAATTACAAATTTGGTTGGTTTTCATGGGCATAACACACTTCCTTCACAGTTAGTTCCAGGTGTATAGAGTATTCTGTAGATGTAACCAACCGCCTTATTAAATAAGAAACACAGAGCCAATGTAAAGGTGAAAACCCAAGAGGTCAGAGCCAGAAGCCTTACCCACTTTCCGCCAGCTAGCCTCTCTCGCCAAGAGACCTCTCCGAAAAGGGGAGGTATTTCCTGTGCGTTCGTCTTATAAAGAGTTCTGGTTCTTCCTTCTCATTGGTTGTGAACCAAACTACGTGGCTGTCTCGTCACGGTCTCTCTGTACAGACCTCCCAAGTTTTCTATGGTTGGTATTGAGATTAAGGGCGTGTGTCTCCAATGCTGGCTGTATCCTTGAACACACAGAGATCTACCTAGCTCTGCTTACCAAGTGCTGGGATTAAAGGTGTGCACCACCACTGCCCTGGCTTTCGCTATGGCTTGCTAATAGCTCTGACCCCTAGGCAACTTTATTTATTAACATACAAATAAAATCACATTTCAGTACAAATAGAATACCACTATAGTATTCATTAGAAATAATGATGGATTTGATGTTATTTTGGAAGTATCATTAATAATTGGATCAATGGAGCCATGGATATAGCTCAATGGGTAGTGTGCTTGCTCTACAAGTGTGAGGACCTAAGTTTAGATCCCCAAAACCAACACACAAAGATTGGCAGTGTCTACCTGTAATCCCATTGCCATGGAGGTGAAACAGGTGGATTCCTGGAGTTCAGTCATCAGCCAGCCTCATCTGCTTGGCAGGTTCCAGGTCCCAAGTAAGAGATCATATCTCTAAATCAAGGTTGACCACCCCTAAGGAGCAACATCTGGCAGAGGTTGACCTCTGACCTCCACATGCACACGACACATTAGACACACACACAAAGACACATGCATACATGTACAAGATATTAGTAGTGCAAGCTAGATTTGAAAATTTATATTCTATAAGTAAATTCCACAGATTTTCTGTTAAAATCATTATGTGCTTCATAGCAAATTATATATATATATATATATATATATATATATATATATATATATATATATTAGAAATTCTCTTACCATCATGGGCTATTAATTTAATGGGCTGACTTGATTTAAATATGCCAATTTAGCTTAAATCTATTGAATCTAGTGTGGTACTTGAGTACCTTTTATAAGCAACACCTTGAATGTATGCAAAAATGTTATGTAAGCACAATCCCTTGATAGGTTGATAATTTAATGTAGATGAGAGAAAAATTACCCATAGTGTAGGTACTTTGAGTTAAGTGGTACTACAGAGACATAAATAAAGTCTTACTTAGATAGGAGGGGAGGTGGTTTTAGTAAAATTTGGCATTTGGAAAACCACTTCAGCAAAAATAGTTGAAAATAATATGTAAAAAAAAATCACAATTTTATGTACTGAGTGGTTTTGAGGACTATGGCTTAGTGCTGTAACTTAGCTTTTAAAGACAGTCTAAAGAGAATATCTCCAGACTGCAAATGTCAGTAGGAATTCTACCTCTGTTGACTGAAGACCAGGTAAGTATAAACCTGTTTCAACTGGGATGAGAAATGCCTTTTTATGTTTAAATTTATTAATCTATCTACCTATCTATCTATCTATCCATCTAGCTAGCCAGCTATTTGGGGTCACATGCAGATACACCAAGATGTGCACATGGAGGTCAGATGACAGCCTGGTGGAATCCATTCTCCCTTTCTACCTTGTGGGTTCCCAGGACAGAATTCAGGTGGTCAGGCTTGGCAGTAAGCACCTTTTCCCACTGACTAGGATATTGTGCAGGCTCATGAGATGAGGAATTTTTGATAGCTGGAAGGGCTTCTTGATGTATGCATGTAACTTGGGATGTGAGGGAGAATTACTATTAGAATGACAATCTGATGTTCTCATTGTGTAAAGTGCATTCATGTAAACTACTTCCCACTCACATTTCTTAATGTTTTAAGTAGGTAAGGAAAGTGCTTTTTCATTTAAAAAAATGTAAGAAGAGAGAGTTTGTACAGCCTGTGTATGATGAAGTCAAAGCTAAAATTTAGCATTCTTAGTTTGTGAATTTTCTAAGATTCAATTACAATTTCCCAGAGGTAGGGAAACAGGTGAGACACAGAATTTTAGAGCTGGACGTTCTGATGTTGTGTTCAAGACTTAAAAACTAACTATATTAGAGAAAAAAATGATAGTATAATAATATGAACACAGAAGCAACTGGTGCATGAGCGTGTGTGTGTGTGTGTGTGTGTGTGTGTGTGTGTGTGTGTGTGTGTATCATGATGCACATTCTCTATCTGTGAAGCAGGCAGAAGTCTGGGTTATGCTTCAGTAACAAACATCTCCCAAATCTTAGTTACTTAGAATAAGACCTGCCTATTGCGGATCAGCAGGAAGTGTGGTACATATTTCCTCACTCCATAATCCAAGCTGATTCTAAATGTTTTTATTGTGGAGAGAGACGAGATAATACAGCACATCAAAACCTGACTCTCAGGGCTACTCAGGGCTGAAGCATATTCCAGTCATATTTTCTGAGTCAAAGCAATTCTCATGGCTATGTCTACCTTTAAGTAGATGCAAGAAAGAAGAGTCTACCATGGAGCAGACGATGAACCAAGAAAGAAGGACAATAAGAAGTTATGAGCATGCACAGGTTCCTGTTCTAGTTACACGATATTTGGTTCACTGTGCTCTTTCTTACATACATCAAGCTATGAGCACTTTCTGGGTCTTGCATCAGTGAGTCTAGACCTCAAGCCAATGCACAGCTGCTGCTGATCTGGAGGTTTTTTTAACTAAAAATCATATCTGCTGATGCCATTTAACACCTATAGATGTAATATGAACCGGCTTCTGCTGCGAGCAGAACGAACGGTGGAAATAGAGAGTAGACACCAGTTTCCAAACAGGGTCAGCTGTGATGTTAACATTGACTATCAGCTTGATGCAATCTAGTATCACCCATGAGACAAGCCTCAAGACGTACCTGTGAAAGGTTTTCTTGACTAGGTTAATTGAAGCGGAAACAGTAAGTGTGGGCGGAATCATCCTTCCACAGCCCAGATACAGGGAAATCCAGTGGGGGGAAGCTTTGGCCTGCTTGTCTTCAGGGCTTGCAAGTGAGTGCATCTACTCTTTGGCTGTTGTTTCCATTCTTCAGATTCTTCAGGATTCCAAGTGGACTGAAGAATCTGCCAGGTCTCCAGTACTAGAGTGGGACTGCTGAGGCACTGGGTCTCATGAACTAGGTTCCCAGCCCTCTCCAGTGTGCAAGTAGACATTGTTAGACTGGTCATACTGTATCGTGCAAGCCAATCTAATAACACACACACACACACACACACACACACACACACACAGTGTTCGCCTACTTGCCCTCATTCTTGAGGACAAATTTATCTTTTCCATTGCTGCAGCAATCCTTCCCTCTCTGATATTAGAGCCAACTTCTTCAGGCTTCCACTGTAAACTGAAGACCAGTATCAATCCCATAATCCTCCAGATCTTCAGGCCAGATGGGGACTGCTGAGACAGCCAGCTTCATGGACTGAACAGCTACCAGATTCTCAGCCTCTCCAGTGTTGGACTGCCCAGATGATATGGTGTAAACCAATCTTTAAAATCCTCTTTTGGTACAATACCTATTCTATCAGTTCTGTTCATTTAGAAACCCTGACAAATACAATGGATTTCCAAATCAAAGGGAACCATATCTGGGCCTCAGTGTAGACTCCATGTATGATCTAGAGAATATAAAACCATAGATTGACACTCCCACCAGACAGGACTAGAGCTGAATTCCTTACTGATGGGAAATGCAATGTATTTGTTGTCTACAGAAGTTCAGCATGAGCTGAGCATTAGGGGACCTTAGCAAGGCTCTGGGGAGATGGTGCAGTCAGTTCAAGAACTTGCTTCTCAAGCACAAGGACCTGAGTTTGATTTCCGGAATCCTTGTTTTTAAAAAAAAATCCAGACGTAGTAGGGCACACTTATAATCCTATAGCTAGGGATGTGAAGACAGAACTTTCCCTGTAGTTCACTGGTCAGCCAATCAAGACTCTTGGCAAGTCCCAGGCCAGTGACAAGACTATGTCTCAGAAAACAAGGTGGATGGTGTGACTGAATATGTAGGTAACCCAGGACCCAGTCAGGTTGGCACATATAATTAGCTATCTTAATAGAGTATTATATTCTAATAAATACTTTGAAGTTTCTTTATGTGCATTCATGAGTGCATGAACTCACAGGTGTGTGCACATATGTGTTGTGCATACGGAAGCCAATGGTCAACCTCAGGTGTCATTTTTCATGTTCCATGAAGCTAGGTTTTAGACACAGGGTCTCTAGCAGACCTGAAGCTTGTCAGTTAGGCCATAGTGCCCCAGGAATCCTCCTGTCCCAGAGTTAGGATTACAAGCATGCACCGTCATGCACCATCATGCCCAGCATTTTATGTGTGTTCTTTGGAATAGAATTCATATTCCCATCCTTGCACAGCAAGCATTTTACCAGCTCAACTACCACTAAATTTCTTATATTTGGTTTGTGTATGTGTGTATGTTTGTGTGGTGAGGTATGTGAGTGTACATATGTCTGTGTATCTATTCATGTTTGCTTTCTCTCCATCTCATGATTCTCACTCCTGCATCCTTATTTGAGAATTTACCTAAGTGTAAGAGGATTCAGCAAACAAACTATTCCTGTCACTTTGAGGCACTTCTATGGTATGGCACTATTCTAAGACATTTTGATCCAATCACAACATTGGTCTAAACCTTGTACCAAGCCTGAGTTCTAACCAATCTCCAATCTTTGGTTTTCAAACTCATGTTTGGCTTCGTGGTTTGGTTGTGGGAACAGCAAAGCAATCACTTCTTCTGAGTATACAAATTCATCAGTTTCATAATTTTTATACCCTTTGTATGTCTTACTTTGATCTGACCAATCATTATGATGGTCATAATTTCACAGTGAAATCAACATGAATAAATCATGAAGTAAAATATTCTGTGTTCTGGCCTCTTCCTCCTTCTTGTGCAGACAAGCTTTTACTAAGTATGTGCTACTGAATAATATGGATGGCCATCCTTGTAGCCACTTACTTACCACCTAATATGGATGGCCATCCTTGTAGCCACTTACTTACCACCTGCCAAATGACTGCCAGGAAAGTTGATAGATAATTTTATGTCAACTTGACACAAGCTGGAGTCATCTGAGAGGAGGGAGCCTTCCAGAATATCTGGTTGTAGACTAGCCTGTAAGGCATTTTCTTAATTAGTGATTGATGGGGAGGGCCCAGCCCATTGTGGGTAGTGCCATCCCTGGGCTGGTGGTCCTGGGTTCTATAAGAAAGCAGGATGAGCAAGTCATAGGAAGCAATCCAGGAAGCAGCTCCCCTCCATGGCCCCAGCCTCAATTCCTGCCTCCATTTTCTTTCCCTGTTTGAGTTCCTACCCTGACTGCCTTTGATGATGAACAGTGGGAAGTGTAAGCCAGATAAACCCTTTCCTCCCCAACTTGCTTTTTGGTCATGGTGTTTCATCACAGCAATAGAAGCTCTAACTAAGACGGGTGCTTTATCCAGTTGTGGTGGTTGGTGATGTTTTTGTTTGTTCTTGGCTGATGGGCAAATTAGTTCCTTTACTCATTGCTGTGATCCAATATCTGGCGAGAGTCAACTTGAAGGAGGAAGGGTTTACGTGACTTACAGTTCAAGGAGACGCAGTCCATGCTAGCAAAGGAGCCATGGCTACAGGAGTATGAGGCAGCTGGCCACATTGCATCTGCAGAGAGAGGTGAACGCTGGTGCTCAACTCGTTTTCTCGTTTTTATTCAATATAGGATCCCAGTCCATGGAAAAGTGTTTCCGACATTTAGGATCAATTAACCTAACCTAGAAAATTCCTCACAAAAACATACAGAGGTGATTCCTTGATGGTTCTAGATGTTGTCAAATTGACAATATTAATCATCATAGTTACTTTAAGTGTTGGTAGTAGTCACTAGGGACCAATTTCTCAAGCAGCGCTGACAGAATAGGTTAACAAACAGAGTCAGCAGTCGCTGTGAACACCCATTTCCTGGCATTAATACGCATTTGCTGTTGGTTGTCTGTGGGCTCTGATCCATACTTCTCTTTCTGGAACGCGGCCTCATATGTGGTGTCCTGTACACTCTCTACCTTATTCCCTTGATATAAGGTCTCTCAATGAACCTGAACTTTCCCTGGCAACCAGCACACTTCAGTCATTTTCCTATCCCCCAACCCCACAGTGTTAGAACTATACAGGCATTGGTGTGACCCATCTCTTTATGTGAGTGCTGAGGATTCAAATTCAGGTCATCACGTTTGTGCAGCAATCGTTTCTACCCACCTAGTCATCTCCCCAGCCTTAAAGATGACTTCCCAACTTGTGTGACTCTGTGAGAGGTTTTTCCTTTTTTTTCTGACATTTTCTCCAGACACACATTTCTCTTTTTATAGATAAATGAAACTCTTTGAAGATTTGTATGAAGAAACTCAGTGAGTCATGGTCTGTATGTCAAATTGCTCTGATTGGTCAATAAATAAAACACTGATTGGCCAGTGGCTAGGCAGGAAGTAGGCGGGACAAGGAGAGAGGAGAATTCTGGGAAGTGGAAGGCTGAGTGAGGGAGACACTGCCAGCTGCTGCCATGACAAGAAGCATGTGAAGACGCCGGTAAGCCACGAGCCACGTGGCAAGGTATAGATTTATGGAAATGGACTAATTTAAGATATAAGAACAGTTAGCAAGAAGCCTGCCACGGCCATACAGTTTGTAAGCAATATAAGTCTCTGTGTTTACTTGGTTGGGTCTGAGCAGCTGTGTGACTGGCGGGTGACAGAGATTTGTCCTGACTGTGGGCCAGGCAGGAAAACTCTAGCTATAAGTCCTGGGACCTGTGCCTCTCTCAATAACACAGAAAAGAATGCTGATGTAGAGAGATCCCTAGCTTTATCCTCAATGGGAACTGAGTTCAAATCTCAACTCTATGACTCTATTTCCGAAATAATGAGCTTAAGTTATCTTATTCCTCTGAATGTCATGGTCTTTGCTTGTCAAATATAAATAATGAGTTGTCTTCTTGCATGACTTAGGAAGTTTAAAATCTTTAGCTTAACAATTCTGTTAAGCTGACACTGATGAGGTTTGCACCAAGCTCCTGGGTGATTCTATTATGCGAGTGAAGAGTACTGCTGGAGAGTCTCATTCTGGTAGCAGCTTTGTCTCCGTACTTCAGCCGCACTTGCAGGAATGCCCAAGGAAAAGGCGATTGCTCTGGTCAGGCATTTCAGAAGCCTCTCTCTCTATTTGGACTGTCTAACAGTAGAGCTCAATTAGGTAGCCAAACAACCACCTGAGTTTTGCTTCATCAGCAGTAAAAGCTCATTGTGAAGCCAGACATTCGCTGGAAAGAAATTAGAGAGCAAGATGCCAATTGGAGGCAAAAGCCCTTTACCATGGCCAAGCCAAGGGATCTCTCTAAAGATGGACTCTCTGAGGATCACCCTAAGTCATCCTCGGGTGTACTGACTATGCTAATTCCCCAAAGACTAAGACGCTCTTGTGACTTGGTGGGTGGGAAGCAGGTGAAGCAATGCTAGGTTTCAATCTGAAAATAATCCTTTGAAAACTTCGTCTATAAACTTTTAAAGTTCAAAATATTTCCTTCTGAAGTTAACTGGATGATTCCATACAGTGAAGGCATGGTTCCAAGTCCATCAGATTTGCTGGTTTCGGTACTGGACCTGAAAGGCTACATGCAAGTGGACTGTGATTTGAGACAGTCTAAACCGGTGTCTCCCTGCTGTAGGCAGCAAGTTAGTCACACGGTTTCCCCAGTCAGGAAGCAGAGGGAGGTGATGCTGTTGCTCAGTTCAGCTTCTCCTTTCTATTCTGTCCAGGGCCCCTCAGCCATGCACGGTACTGACCACAGTTGGGGTGGGTCTTCTTATCCAAATTAACCCAATCTAGAAACTCCCTGGCAGACAGGCCCAGAGATTTTTCTCCTAGGTGATTTCCAGATCCTCTCAGGTTGACAGTGTTAATTATCACAACCCCTGGATTCTAAGACAAGTTACTTACTATATTTTATGATGATTCTATCACCTTCAGGTCTTGGAACTTCAGCTATATTTTGTTTGTTTTGTGATCACCCATGCATGCATTCGCTGAAAGGACATTGACTCCTAAGTTTTTATTTTTCTCAAAGCTTTTCATTTATCTCTGCTCTCTACAATCTGATCAGCACTTATCACATTTTTTCAAATTTCTTTCCTTTCTTGGCAGGGAGAGGGCAGGAATGGAATTAAAAGGATTTCTAGGTGTTAATACATTTCAATGAAGTTAAAATCCAGTGGAAGGAGGGATGTCAGAGGCCCAATCCTGGACCCCAAAACTGGAATCATATAATTAAAGTCTTTAAAAACAATACATTAAAATAGTCAAATATAAATATGCTAGTAGCTTCCAAATTCTTTTCTCAGTAAGTTCTTACACAGGTATAATATGAGTTACCAAGGTTGGTTCAGTCTAAGAAAAATAATTGACTATACATACACACACACACACACACACACACACACACACATATGTGTGTGTGTATATATATATATATATATATAAAATCCCATCCTCCATCTTCTCCATCTCCCCGTCTCCTTCCCTCTCTCTCTCCCTCCCTTTCTCCCTCCCTCCTTCCTCCTTTCCCCCCTTTTCCCTCCCTCCCTTCCTTCTTTCCTCCCTCCCTTACCCCCCAACTCTACAGCTAGTGGAAATGTTCAGCAAGCTGCTGTTGTTCTAAACGAATTTATATGGCAACAGCTGGCTTTGACTTCTGAGTGTTGATCTTCCTCTCAGACACAGACGCATGTTATTCTTTAAAGCAAACTTAGGTGCCAGTGCACTGCTAGCAGCTGCCAGGGTTTCTCCTCATTTTCTACAAAAGCACACACTCACTCATACCCCCTACCCCCCAGGTTCAGACTCACTCCCAGCAGGTTTTATTATTCAGAAATGCATAGTCTATCTTTACACTCCCAGGAACATATTTGGAGAAAAATAGATATCTTTAACTTGCTAGTTCCCCACTGAGCCATGCCGCTCTCTCCACATGTGCTCACTGAGGCTCTGTGGGGGCTCCCAAGGCCCAGCCTACTGGCATCAGTTTTGAAATTCTCTGCTCACCTGCAGCCAGGTGTGCTTGCTGGAACAGTAAGAGGGGGGCTGACGACAATGCCATCCCAAGAGTCAGTCTTCTTCTAGCGAGGAGCTGGACGCTATGGGGTTTGTGTTGCCTCATAAAAGTCAGCAACGTGAGACTGGATGGACTGGGAAAGCAGAGTGCTTCCAGAAGGAAAATTCTGAGTATAGACAGCTACAAAAATGCACAGATGTTAGAATCTCTCTCTCTCTCTCTCTCTCTCTCTCTCTCTCCCTCCCTCCTTCATATTATACATCATTCATTTCTCTTCAGTCTAGTTGTCCTTGGGGATGCCAATAACAGATCAGAATACTAATTAGATGCTTTTGAATTCTCCTCTCCAAAGAAAGAGGTAAATTAGCAGTCTTTTTCTTTGTACGTATGTATGTGTACATGTTCACAAGTATGCAAATATACATGTGCTTGGTGCATGCACATGTACTTGTGGAGAACAGAATCTAACTTCTTCGGGGTGTTGTTCCTCAGGATCTTCTCATCTTGTTTCTGGGTAGAGACTCTCACTACCCTGGACAGGTTGGTCAGCAAGCTCCATGACCCTACCCATCCCTGCCTCCCCCGTGCTTTTGACACGAGTTTGGGGGATGAACACAGGTCCTCCTGCTTGTG
>CABHPP010133608.1:0-16098 GCA_902168425.1 Peromyscus attwateri
GGTGGTGGTGGTGGTGGTGGTGGTGGTGGTGGTGGTGGTGGTGGTGGCGGCGGCGGCAGAAGCCAGGCAACAGCCAGCCAGATAGCAAAAGTAAGATATATGGAAGGAAGGAAAGGTAAAAAGCCCCAAGCCAGAAAGTGGATAAAGAGAAACGGGTTAAGTTATAAGAACTAGCAAGAAAGAAGCCTAAGTTAGGTTGAGCATTCATAACTAATAAGAAGTCTCAGTGTCGTGATTTGGGAGCTGGTTGGTGGCCCAAGAGAAAAAGCCTGGTACAGCCCAGGATCTAACTGAGAATTCTGCAGAAGAGCTCCATATGCTTTAGACCTATTTGAGTGGACCCCAAGGTATGAGAAAATTAAAAGATGGGTTTTTAATGGATCCATTTTCCTTTTCTGATCGTAAGGGCTGCAGCAAGCCCATCGACATCCCCAGATGCTCCTCAAGGGTGTATGTGTGAAGACAGGTTACCCCAAATGCCTACGGGGAGAATTTAATTATTTAGCTCAACTCCAGGCAATTTGGATGAAAGCAATTTGAACAAAATGTAAGTTGGTCAATAAGGCAACTTGGGTTCAACATGAATGCTCCCTCCCGTCTTTGCTTAGTCATTTTTAATCATTTTAGCAGATGATTAGTGCACTGAGTCGGCACTTTTTGTATCTTCTACATTTTAAAAACGCATCGAAAATTTCCCCATTACTATTTGATGTTTTAAATTTAAAATGAATTCCCAAAAAGTTATTCCAGTTCTGCACTGTGTGTGATGATGAAAAACTGCAAATACCCTAAATGCTTAGCTAAAGGGAATTATTGAAACAACCCCATGCCTAAGCACTGATACTGTGTTTCAAAGAAGTATGAGAGTTTTCAGCTATTCCCCCAAATTGCTATTTTGTTTCCTTTTTAAATTTGAGGGAAGGTCTTGCTAACCTCAAAGTTGTAATCCTTCTAGCTCAGCTTCTTTAGTTGTGAGATTTCAGGTGTGTGTTAGCAGTATATATATATATAAAATTCAATAGTTTTTTTTGAGTTTCATATATGAGCACTGATGTTCATAACTCCTGCCCCTCCTTCTCTCCCTCCTTCCCTCCCCTCCTCTCAATTCATGACATCTGCTTTAATTATTATTGTTACATGTATATACATATGTATGTATATATTTGTATCTACACATGTATACATAACCTACTGAGTCCATTTAGCTTTGCTTGTATGTACATGTGTCTAGGGCTGATTGACTGGGACCAGACAGCCTATGTGGAAGTTCATCCCTAGAGGAGACTGATTCTCCCTAGAGAGACTGATTCTTTTTCTCCCAGCAGCCACTGACCATCTGCAGCTCTTCTCAATGGGGACATATAGAATCCCCCTCTCTTCATATGCATTGCCACTACTGATGTCGTTATGAAGGGCTTGTTCAAGCAATCATATTATTGAGAATTCATGTGTTCATTTTCCCTGTCATGTCTAGGGGACACTATTGGTATCCAGGGACTCTGTCTCTTACAATCTTCTCACCCCTTCTCCCTTGATTTTCTCCAAGTTTCAGATTTAGGGGTTGTGTTGCAGGTACATCAGGTGTGGTTGAGCCACCCACAGTCACTTACTCTCTGCATTTTGACCAGTTATAGATATTTGTTACAGTCTCCATCTGTTGCAAAAGGAGCTTCTTTGATGAGGGGTGAGAGCTACAGTTACTATCTGTGGCTATAAGAGTAGGTAATTAGAAAACAGAAATTATAGTGATTATACTACAGCAGTCATTTTCCTCTTGTGTTTATGATCTCTCCAGCTGTGGGGAGTTGGCTAGGTTTCTAGCAGCAGGCATGACCTTCTTCCCTCCTGTGGAGAGGGCTGTAGGTCCAATTAGATAACTGTTGTGACCCCCAAGATATAGGCGCCACTATTGCACCTTGTAGATATCTTTCCAGACCAGACATGGCTGTGGTTCATGGGTTTTATAGCTAGGTAGACTACTGATTGCTCCTCTCCCTTAATAGCTTGCATTAGAAGGTCCTCTTCTAGTATTATGAGAATCATTTCTCAGGAAGGAGAATGTAAGGTCAGTTCTAGCTTTAGTCTTCTGATCCTATGTCTGAAGTGTGTGCTGTCTTTGGTCTTACCTTCAAATTCTGGGAAGCAACCAAGGAAGAGCACAGGGCTAAAGCCCTAGGGGAGTAGAGTTAAGGCCAACTCTGAGGCCATCCTGAAGACTGGATTGCTCCTTTGGAGGGGGCTCAGACAGCCTGGAGCCAGTTCGAAAATGAGCTTCACACCCACGAGGCCTATTGAACCGTCACCTCTCCATACCCTGACCATGGAAAAAAGCAGAGCGGTTAAGGCAGTACGAGGAAAAGACCATACCCTCTAGACTTTGATGGGGCCAATGTTCATTCCTCCCTGGGCAACTCTAGGACACAGGAAACAAGGAGGGCACGCCAGGAAGAAATGCTGATGCTCCAGTAAAACCGGTCTAGCCTGGGCATCGTGGTGGGCAGGTAGCAGAGGGGAGCTTGCCGTGAGTTGGCAAAGGGAAAGTTTTCAATGAATGTGACTAGCCGGTTATGGTGATACATGCCTATAATTTTAGTACTCAGGAGCCTGAGGCAAGAAGATTTGGAGTTTTACCTCTATCTCTGTCTGTCTGTCTTTGTCTTTATCTGTCTGTCTGTCTGGCTCTCTCTCCGTGTGTGTGTGTGTGTGTGTGTGTGTGTGTGTGTGTGTGTGTGTGTGTGTTTGTGCCCATGTGTGTACATGTTTGTAGAGGTCAGAGGTTGATGTCAAGTGTCTTTCTTACTGAGGCAGGGTCTCTCCATGAAGCCAGAGCCTGCCAATTTGGCTAGTCCTGCTAGTCAACTTGTTCCAGGGGTTCCCTGTCTCTGTCTCCCATGCACCAGGATTACAGGCAATCATGCCTACCCAGTTTTTATGCTGGTCTGGGGATTTGAACTCTGGTCATCATACTTTAAGAGCAAACATTTTATCTATTGAGTCATCTCTCCAGGCCAGTGTTGAATTTGGGGTTTTCTTGGGCTACCTAACAAGATTGTCTCAAAAACAAAAGACAACAACAAAAGTAAATACATGAAAAACCAAACCACCAACAAGCCCAACCAACCAATCAAACAAAAAGAAGGGGCTGGCCCTGAAGGACTAAAATGAGAGGAACATGATCAGGGCTTTGAAGAGCTACAGACTTTGCCTGAACTGCCATTAAGGGGAGCTCAACAAAGCCTGGCAGAAAGAAGCTTCTAGAATTTCAGTGCTTGCTCTTTAAGGTTTTCATTCCCCTGTGGAGTTTCTCTTTGTTAACAACTGTCATTCCTCCTCCATTCAGACTGACCACTATGACCAGGTCATAGTGTCCTGATGGCTCAATGGGACCTTGTAATAATGTAAGTGCATAGCCCCGGTGTGGAAGGAAATTCTAGAAAGCTAATTTGTGATCTGTCATTGCGTTATATGTCTTTCTTTTCCTCCCCCTTTTATTGAAAAATAGATTATTTTCTTGCATAATATCCTGATTATGGCTTTTTCTCTCTCTACTCCTCCCAGTTCTTTCCTGTCTCCTCTCCCATCTGGATCTGCTCCCTTTTTTTCTCTCTCATTAGAAGAGCAGGCTTCTAAGAGATAATATTAACATATAACAAGACAAAAACTACCACACCGAAGTTGGACAGGACAAACCAACAGAAGGAAAAGATTCCATGAGGAAGCACAAGGATCAGAGGCCCACTCATTCACACACTCAGACATCCCATAAAACACTAAACTGAAAGCCATCATACACATGCAGAGGACCTGGCACGGACTCATGGAGGTCCTGTACATGTTGTTTCAGTGTCCGTGAGTTCACGTGACCTTTGTTTATGTTGACTTAGAGGACCTTGTGTCCTCGTCCTCCATCCCCTCTGGCTCATACACACTTCCTGCCTCCTCTTTGATGGCGTTCCCTGTGCTCTGAAGGAAGGGATTTGATGGAGACATCCCATTTATCGCTGAGAGGTCCAAGGTCTCTCACTCTGAATAATATCTAGCTATGGGTCTCTGGATTTGTTCCCATCTGCTGTAGGAGGAAGTCTCTCTGCTGATGGCTGAACAAGGCACTGATTTAGGAGTATAGCAGAATATCATTAGGAGTCATTTCATCACTACTTTTTTCCCCCCTTCTTCTTTTATTAGACCAGTAGTATTTGGTTTCACCTTGGGTCCCTGGGCTATGTAGTCTCTGGTTCTTGGTCACCCAAGCAGCATTGGGTTTGGGTTCCATCTTGTTAGAGTGGGCCTTAAGTCACATCAGTGATTGGTTGGTCACTTCCACCAGCTTTCTGCCACCCTCACCCTAGCATATCTTGCAGGCAGGACATCGCTGTAGATCAAAGGGTCTGAGGCTGACTTGGTGTTTACATTTCTCTCTTGGTAGTCTGCCGAGTACCTTCTTGTGTCAAAGACACTAGAATGTAAGGATGAAGGCTGTATGTAGGCACCAGCTCAACATCTCCGTGTTCAGTGAGTTGTGTAGCTGTTGTCTTCAGCAATGGGGCCTTGCTGTTAATTTGTGGAGAGCAACTTATTGTTTTGGCAACATCTGGGTTGTTTGGGGATGCCCATCAGACCCCTTTGGCCAACAACTCAATTCAAATCAATCCAATCCGGTACTGGAAGACTCCTTTGGTGACAAGGGATAGCCAGTTGGGACTCTGTCTCCCCCATTATTTGGCTATCTCATTTAGATCACCTTAATATATATATGGAAGTTCCTACTGTATTAGCTTGCCATATTACCCTTCAAATGGCCCTTAATTTTAGCTATCTCTCCCTGTATTTCCTCCCTTAACCTCCTCTCCCCTCCCCCACTTGATCCTCCCATTCCAGCCCCCCATTTATCCATAATTATCTGTTCTATTTCCCTTCCCTAACACGATCTATCTGTTTCCTCTAGTCTCTTACTCTATACCTATGTTCTGTGGTTCTATGGACTGCCACTTGGTTACCGTTGATTTAAAAGCTAATATCCACATATGAGTAAATACATACCATATTTGTCTTTCTGGGTCTGGATACCTCACTCAGGATGATATTTTTCTAGTTCCACCCAATTGCCTGCAAATTTCATGATGTCATTTTTTTAAACAGCTGAATAATACTCCATTGTGTGAACATACCACATTTTCTTTATTCATTCTTCTATTGAGAGATATCTAGATTGCTTCCAATTTCTGACTATTACAAACAGAACAGCAATGAACATAATTGAACAAGTAAGTGTTCTTGTGGCAGGATGAAGCATCCTTTGGGTAGATGCCCAAGAGTGGTATAGTTAGAGCTTGAGGTAGATGGATTCTCATCTTCCTGAGGAAGCACCACACTGATTTCCATAGTGGCAGTGCAAGTTTGCATTCCCACCAGCAATGAATGACCATTCTCCCTACTTTACACCCTCATCAGCATAAGCTGTCACTTGTTTTGTTGATCTTAGCTGTTCTGACAGGTGTAAGATGAAATACCAAATTTGCTTTAATTTGCATTTCCCTGATGGCATGCAGGGATGTTGAACATGTCTTTTAAAAGTTTCTCAGCCATTTGAGTTTCCTCTATTGAGATTTCTATGTTTAGACCTGTACCCCAATTTTTAATTGGGTTATTGTTTTCTTTTCTTTTCTTTTCTTTTTTTTTTTTTTGGTTTTTCGAGACAGGGTTTCTCTGTGTAGCTTTGCGCCTTTCCTGGAACTCACTTGGTAGCCCAGGCTGGCCTCGAACTCACAGAAATCCGCCTGCCTCTGCCTCCCGAGTGCTGGGATTAAAGGCGTGCGCCACCACCGCCCGGCATTTGTTTTCTTGATATCTAGTTTTTTAAGTTCTTTATATAGTTTGGATATTAGTCTTCTATTGGATGTTTAGTTGGCAAAAATTCTTTCTCATTCTGCAGGCTGCTGCTTGGTCCAAATGACGGCATCCTTTGCCTTATTGAAACTTTTCAGTGTCATGAGGTCCCATTTAGCAATTGACATTAGTGCCCACACTAATGGTGTTCTGTTCAGAAAGGTTTTTTTCCTGTGCCAATGAGTTCAAAGCTATTTCCCATTTTCTCTTCTATTAGGTTCAGTGTATCTGGTTTTATGTTGAAGTCTGATCTATTTGGAGTTGGGTTTTGTGCAGGATGATAAATATCACTCTATTTTCATTTTTCTACATGCAGATATCCAGTTTGACCAGCACCATGCTATCTTTTTTCCAGTGTTTATTTTGTTCTTTTTATCAAAAATCAGGCATCCATGTGTGGATTTATGTCTGGGCTTTCAATTCCATTAGTCAACACGTCTGTTTTTGTGCTAATACCATGCTTTCTTATTACTATAGCTCTGTAGCACAACTTGAAATTGGGAATGGTGATGCCGCTAGCAGCTCTTTTATTATTCAGGATTGTTTTAACTATTCTGGGTTGTCTGTGTTTCCATATGAAGCTGAAATTTTTCTTTTCGAGATCTGTGAATAATTGTGTTGGAATTTTGATGGGGATTGCATTGACTCTGTAGATTGCTTGTGATAGGGTGGCTATTTTTACTATATTAATCTGGCTGATCCATTACAATGGGAGATCTTTCTACCTTCTGATAACTTCTTTAATTTCTTTCTTCAATAACTTGAAGTTTTTGTTATTTGCTTGGTTAGACTTACCTCAAGATATTTTATATTATTTGAGGCTAGTATGAAAGGTGTTGTTTCCTGATTTTTTTTCTCAATCTATCATTTGTATACAGGAAGGCTACTGATTTTTATGTACTGATTTTGCATCCTGATACCTTACTGAAAGTGTTTATCAGCTATAAGAGTTCCCTGGTGGGATTTTTAGAGTCACTGATATATAATATCATATCATCTGCAAATAAAGATACTTTGACTTCTTCCTTTTCTTTTGTATCCCCTTGATCTCCTTCAGTTGTCTTATTGTTGTGATATTGTGTTCTCCAATATATCGTGCACCCTAATAAATTTATCTGGGGTCAGAGAACAGAACAGCCACTAGACAGACATAGAGGCCAGAAAATGGTGGCACTTACACCTTTAATCCTAGCCTTCTGGAAGCAGAGATCCATGCAGATCGCTGTGAGTTCAAAGCCACACTGGAAACAGCCAGGCATGGTGACTCACGCCTTTAATCCCAGGAAGTGATGGCAGAAAGCAGAAAGGTATATAAGGCATGAAAACCAGGAACTAGAGCTGGTTAAGCTTTTAGGTTTTTGAGCAGCACAGTTCAGCTGAGAGGCATCCAGTCTGAGGAAACAGGATCAGCTGAGGAATTGGCAAAGTGAGGTGGCTGTGGCTTGTTCTGCTTCTCTGATCTTCCAGCATTCACCCCAATAACTGGCCTCAGGTTTGATTTTATTAATAAGACCTCTTAAGATTCATGCTACATTTTATTGCTTTTAAGACTTCAAGTACTGTATTGAATAAATTTGAAGAGAGTGGACAACCTTGTCTTGTTCCTGATTTCAGTAGAATTGCTTTGAGTTTTCTACTATTTGTTGGCTATAGGCTTGCTGTAAACTACTTTTATTATGTTGAGGTATGTCCCTTTGTCTTTCTAATCTCTCTAGGACTTTTATCACGAAGGCCTTTTTGTCAAGGCCTTTTCTGCATCTAATGAGATGATCATGTGTTTTTCATTGTTCAGTTTGTTTATATGGTGGATTATATTTATCAATTTTTGTATCTTGAATCATCTCTGAATGTCTGGGATGAAGTCAACTTAATCACGGTGTGTGGATAATCTGATGTATTCTTGGACTGGGTTTGCGAGTATTTTATTGAGTATTTTTGCATCTATGTTCATAAGGGAAATTTGGTCTGTAATTCTGTTTCTTTGTTGCATCTTTTTGTGGTTTTGGTATCAGGGTGACTGTGGCATTGTAAAACAAATTGGGCAAAGTTCTTTCTGACTCTGTTTTGTGTAACAATTTGAGGAGTATTAGTATTAACTCTTCTTTGAAAGTCTGGTAGAATTCTGCACTAAAACCACCTAATTCTAGGCTTTTTTTGCTTGGGAGACTTTTTAATAACTGCTTTTATTTCACTAGGGGTTATAGGTCTGTTCAAATTGTTTATCTGATCTCGATTTAACTTTGGTGAGTAGTATGCATTGAGAAAATTATCCATTTATTTTAGATTTGTACTCCAGTTTGGTGGAGTACAGCTTTTTAAAGAATAACCTTATGATTCTCTAGATTTCCTCAGTGTCTGTTACATCTCTCTTTTCTGAATGTGTTAATTTGTATAGTCTCTCTCTGCCTTTTAGTTTAGATAAGGGTTTGTCAATTTAATTGATTTTCTCAAAGAACCAACTCTTTCCATTGATTCCTTTTTCCCCCCAATTTTATTGATTTTGGCCCTGAGTTAGTTTGATTAATTTTTTTTTTTTTTTGAGACAGGGTTTCTCTGTGTAGCTTTGCGCCTTTTTCCTGGAACTCACTCTGTAGCCCAGGCTGGTCTCGAACTCACAGAGATCCGCTGGCCTCTGCCTCCTGAGTGCTGGCATTAAAGGCGTACGCCATCACCGCCCGACTAGTTTGATTAATTCTTGCCAGCTACTTTTCTGGGTGTGATTTCTTCCTTTTGTTCTAGAGCTGTCAGCTGTGTTGTTAAGTTGCTAGTGTGAGATCACTCCAACTTTTTTTGTTTTAATGTAGGCACTTAGTACTATGAACTTGTCTCTTAGAACAGTTTTCATTGTGTCCCATAAATTTGGATATGTTGTGTATTCATATTCAGCAAATTCTGGAATGTCTTTAATCTCATTCTTGACCCATTTTTCATTCGTTAGAGAGTTGTTCAGTTCTCAGTAGTTTGTAAGGTTTTTCTTGTTTCTGTTGTTGATGATACATATCCAGCTTTAATCCATAGTGGTCTGACAGACTGCAGGGAGTTATTTGGGACTTCTTCTATCTGCAGAGATCTGCTTTGTGTCCAAGTATGTGGTCAGTTTTGAAGAGAGTTTCATGAGGTGCTAAGAAGGTATATTCTTTTGTGCTTGGGTGAAATGTCCTATAAATATCTGTTAGTTTCATTTGATTTGTGATGTCAGCTCTAGAATTTCTCTGTTTAGTTTTTGTCTGAATGACCTGTCTACTAGTGAGAATGAAGACTCTCACTATCAGTGTGTGAGGGTTGATATGAGATACTAGTGTTTCTTTTACAAACTTTGGCATAGATGTTAAGAATTACAATGTCTTCTTGATGGACTTTTCTATGTAGTGTCTTTCTATCTTTTCTGATTAGTTTTTGTTTAAAGTTTATTTTGTCAGATTTTAAAATGGCTATGTCAGCTTGCGTCTTAGGTCCATTTGCTTGGAATACCTTTTTCCATCCTTTTACCCTAAGGTGATGTGTTTCTTGGATGTAGCAGAAGGATGGATCCTGATCTCATATCTATTATGTTAGTCTGTGTCTTTTTACTGGGGAATTTATACCATTAATGTTGAGAAATATTAGTGACCAATGATTATTGATTCCTGTTACATTGTTGTTGTTGTTGTTGTTGTTGTTGGTGGTGGTGGTGGTGGTGGTGGTGTGTGTGTGTGTGTTTCCCATCTTTTGACTTTGCTGGTCTGGGATTATTTTTTTCCCTCCACTTTTCTTGGCTGTAGTTAGCCTCTTTAGGTTGGAATTTTCCTTCTAGCACCTTCTATAGGGCTGGATTTGTAGATAGATATTGCTTAAATTTAGTTTTAACATGGCTTGTCCTATTTTCTCCATCTATGGTGATTGAAAGTTTTGCTGGGTTTCATAGTATGGGTTGGCATCTGTGGGCTCTTAGAGTCTGCAGTACATCTGTCCAGGCCCTTCTGGCTTTTAGAGTCTCCATTGAAAAGTCAGGTGTAGTTCTAATAGGTCTGCCTTTATATATTACTTGGTCCTTTTTCCTTGCAGCTTTTAATGTTCTTTCTCTGTTTTGCACATTTAGTGTTTTGATTATTATGTGCCAAGGGGACTTTCTATTCTGGTCCAGTCTATTTGGTGTTCTATATGCTTTTTGTACCTTGATAGGTACCTTCTTCTTTAGGTTAGGGAAATTTTCTTCTATGATTTTGTTGAAAATATATTCTGTGCCTTTGACCTGGGTTTCATCTTCTTCCTCTATTCTTATTATTCTTAGACTTGGTCTTTTCATAGTGTTCCAGATTTCTTGGATGTTTTGTATTAGATGTCTTTTATGTTTAACATTATCTTTTACTGATGTATTCATTTCTTCTATGTCTTCAACACTTGAGAGTTTCCCTTCTATCTCTCGTATTTTGTTAGTGAAGTTTGCCTTTGTAGTTCCTGTTTGAGTTCCTAAATTTTTCATTTCCAGATTTCTCTTAGTTTGGGTTTTCTTTATTGATTATATGTCCACTTTCACATCTTAAACCATTTTATTTACTTCTTCCCACTATTGTTTGTGTTTTCACAGGTTTCTTTGAGGGATTTACTTGTTCCTTCCTTGTGGACCTCTATTATATTCATAAAAGCTGTTTTAAGGTCTTTTTCTTGTGCTTCAGCTATGTTGGAATATTCAGAGCTTGCAGTGGTAGGGTTGCTGGGCTTTAGTGGAGACATGCTATCCTGCCTGTTATTGAGTTTTTACCCTGGCATCTAAGCGTCTGGGGGTGGGAAGATTGTAATTCTAGGTACTGATTTCTGGTCTTGTCTTTGTCGGGTAGATGTTTCGTGCCTTGGCTTCTGTTTTCTCTCTGGTTCTTAGGAGAGTGTGGTGGCTGTGTGTGGCCTGGTAGGAAATTCTTCTGTGGTCCTAGTCCTGATGGGTGTGGCCACTGGGGGTTCCAGGTAAAATGTGTTTCTGCTTCCTTGGCAGGAGTGGCCTGTGTCATACTATAGATCTTTCATGTTCCAGTCAGATTCTTCATCTTACCTGTTCTGGGGCCTTCCAACCCATGTCCTACTCCAGCAGGCATTTTTCTCAGATGTCAGTGGCTTATCACCGTTAATTGGCTCATCACCTTTGTGAGCGCCCTTCATCTGCTTCCACTGGGTGATCCTGCTGATGAGGGAGCCACACCTCTGCCATGAGAACTCTGTCATGCAGTCATAGCACCACAGACTGGGTAGGTTCATGCCCTGTGGCTGAACCTTCCAACCACAACAGGAATATGCAGACACATTTTCTCTTTCCTCTGCAGGGGAGATGCCCTAAGATGCTGTCTCCGGTACCCCTCGGAAGGCTGGCCTTTGGGGTTGAGCAATCAGCTACACTTGGTGTCTTTCCTTTTCTGCCTCACCCTGCTTTTCCCACACTCGTTCTTCCTGAGGATTGTACTCCTTAATACAGAGTAGCACATAAGCCTTTGCCTCAGGCTCTGCTTCCGGGGAGCTCAGGCTGGGACAGGTATGAAACCTGCCTCACATTTACTGAGTATGAAACTGTGGGTTCTGTGTCAAATTTGCCTTTCAAATCAGCTTGAATGTCACATTGCGCTGAAGACCTGACAGCTGGAGCTGGTGGTGGGAGCTTACCCGCTTCACATCTACAAGGGCTCCCTTGCATGTCTCGAGAAGGTAGAATTAGAGATGTTCAGGCCCCATCTCAATGTGATTGAGGGGGGGGGGGTTGACTCCAGGATCCTTTCCCAGGTGGGGGAGGGGAGACTCTGCTTCTGCTAAGGGAATTACGTTGAAATGATGGTAACTGGCAAAACAGGCGTTGTTGCTATAGTCACTGCTGAAATGAAAACTGAGCCTCACGTGCTTCCCCAATAGAGGAAGATGACTTATTCTTTAAGGGCTGAGTTAGAAGGGTCCTGAGATGGCTCAGTGAGTAACTGCATTGCCCCACAAAGCTGATGTGATGGCCAGCTGTGAGTTCAGGCACTGGAACCTTTGGTGGAAGGAGAGAACCGAGTCCCGAGGGTTGGCTCCTGACCTCCACACACACACTGTGGTACACCTGTTCCCTGACTCACACACAGACAACAATAACATTTTAAAAATAGACCATCCCCTGTGAAAGACAGAAACCAACCCATTCCAGCTGTGTGATGCCTGTCCATGCAACGAGGCTACAATATTGACTGCTATTGCAAAGCTGGACACCGTATGGTTGCTGTGGTTTCACATCTTTTTTCTCTCCAGAACCCTCCTGAGGGCCAGCAAGATAGCTCACAGGGTAAAGGTGGCTGCTGCTAAGCCTGACAACCTGAGTTTGATCCCTGTGACTTTCATGGTGGAAAGAGAGAAGTGACTCCTGCAATTTGTCCTCTGACCTCTACACATACTCCATCACACACACACACACACACACACACACACACACACACACACACACACACAGATGTAAAAACAAAAACCAAAACCTTACATGCAGTTTAGTTACCATAACAACTGTAAAGGGCTTGGCCCTTTAAGAGAAGATTCTGTGAGGGCTCGGCCTTAGGGGCAGGGTTGGGGTCTTTTTCTTTTTTTGGAAAGGGTGAATCTGAGCCCCTCTTGGCTCTAATTTTCTCATAGTAACACAGAGTACAGCTCTTTTCAACAACCAGTTATCTAATGTTAGACTTTCCAACCCCCAGGACCATGAACCAATACATTTGTTTATTCTAAATCCCCTCAATCTCCGATGGTCTGTCATGGTAACACAGAATGAACTAGTACAGCAGTTTATCAAAGGACCGGTCTGCTGGACTCCAGGCTGATGGCTCCCCGTCCAACCACACAGTGACTAACCCTGCGTGACTTGGAAGCAAAAGCATCTCTACTCAACTCTTCCTCTTTTCCATTTCTTTATGGCACTTGTGGGCCATGTGCAACTAAGCTGAAGAAGAAATCCGAACAGAATCAGGATAATGAATCTGAACCTGGTTTGCCTAGAATGTGTGCGGGAGTGAATGGACAGCCTCCTGTCTGGCAAGTTAATGAATGTTGTTGCCTCCCTAGGAGACACCCAGGGCCCAGGTGCTGGACATGGAGGTGTTTTGCCCAACGCATTGTTTGAAGAGTTGCTGCTCAAGAAGTCAGTGTCCTAGAGGCTCATAGAGGACAGGGAGCTCGTGGAGACTTGTTTCTGTTCGGACAGGTATGGAAGGAAGCACTTCCTGTCAGGGTTCTGGCTTCTTGTCACAGGACACACTAAGGCTGCAAAAAGGTATCAAAGGACTGATTCTCCAAAGGCCATTGGTACTCAACTGCTGTTATAGCCTGAAACTGGCAAGTCCCTCTGGAGCCCTGGAAGAGGACATCTGGAGGAAGACCACGCGTAGTCAGAGATGCCAGTCAGCGGTGAAGGTGGAAACTGCCAGGGTCCCAGGGTAGTCCATTCTGATGAGCAGCTGAGGATGCTGGGTAATCGGGCCTTACAAGGTGTCCTATTCCTCCTTTGGCCAGTAGAGGCTTGCAGCTGTGAAGTTCACGTTCCATCAGGTGTGAAAAGAGCAGTAGGTGTGAGTACTAGCGAAAGCCAACCAGCTGCTTGACAATTCTCTGGGTGCTTGCCCTAGCCCTGAGGTTCCAGGGCGGGTGGGCAGGGACAGAACCAGACAGCAGTGCTTCTGACACCAAGATCTGTCCCCACAGTCCAGGCCTACAGCCCATGTGCGAGAGAGGGCCAGGTGCTGTGCAGAGGAGCTCAGGGTAGGGTGAAAGATTGACTCCAGACTCTAGGATCTGAGAACCAAGAGGGAATAGGGGGATTCCCAAACCAGAGTGTTTTCTCTAGAATCTTCCATTCACAAAACCAAACCAAAACAAAACACAGGACAACACAGATTCCACATATGCAGGTGGCAGAAGCCAACTGGTTCCCAGAGATACCAAAATGCCCTCACTTCTTGTCCCCAGGTGACTTCACGTTCTTTCTTCTTGCCTCCAACTCTAACCCTTGTCACACTGTGTTCTGGGGATCCCCAGGGCACTGTGGTCAACTCTTTAATCATAGTCCCCTTTTAGGAAGCGAACCCCGAGACGCCCCCGCACCATCTTTGTGGGTTCCCCACACTCCGTTTTCACTCTTGCTTCAGGAATTTTCCATATGGCTGTTCTCATTACCTCAGTATCATCAACACACCTGGATCCTTGGCACCGGTTCCTTAACACTTGGTTTTTTTTAAATTTCCCTTCTTCTCCCTTCTCTTCTCTGTTCTTCCCATGTCTGTCACCCCACAGAGTTATTTGCTGTGTTTGTTTTGTGCTTAGTGACTTAGGAACCTGGGTGACTTATAAACAAGGACTTTTATTTGTCTTGCAGTTCTGGAGGCTGGCAGGTTACGATCAATGGGCTACACTGGGGGAGGATCTTTTTGTGTGGAAGTCCCAGGCTGCCGTGGTCCTGAGGAGTTTTATATCTAATGCTGTAGTTCAGCGTTTCTCAACCTGTGGGTCATGACCCCTTTCACAGGGGTCACATATCAGATATTGACATTTTGATTCATAACAGTAGCAACGTTGCAGTTATGAAGTAGCAACAGAAATAATGTGATGGTTGGGGGTCACCACAACATAAGGAACTGTGTTTAAAAGCTGCAGCATTAGGAAGGTTGAGGACCACTGTTGGAGTTGGATAGAACCTTGCCAAGCTAAGGAGGGAGTGTGTGAAAGAAAACACAGCCTTCTTTCTTCTTTCTTCCTCCCCTTCCTTTTCTTCCCCTCCCTTCTTCTCTTTTTATTTTTCCCATCCCTCTTTCTCTTTGCCTTTACTGAAGTAAAATCAGTATGGTCAAATCTATCCCTTTCAGCACGATCAAGTGTACAGTTCAGGGTCATTATGTACATTCACATTGCACACCCCTATCCATTTCTAGAACTCTTGCTTCCTCCAAACTGAGACTGTACCCATGAAACACTAACCCTGCACCCTTCCCCCAGCCTCAGGTGATCACTCCTCTATTTCTGTTCTGTATATCTGCCTACTATTTATCCTTTTGCGTCAGGTGTATTTCAGTTAACACCGTGTGCTCCAGGTTTACTGATGTGACGTTTCAGATTTCTGTTCCTTTTTATGGCGGAATAATCTTGCATTGTATCCAGACCTCAGCTGATATGTTCATCTGGGTAGGGACATGTGACAACTTCTGCCTTTTGGCAGTTGTAAATAATGCTGCCGTGGATGTGGGCATATATGTTTCTGAATCTGTGATTTGGGGATAGTGCCTTAATAGTGATGAGGATTGTAAAGAAAATTATTCAAAACACAGAATTAGGCAAAAAAAGATGAGTGGATGTCCCTTCTTGGAAGTGGCAGGTGCTGTGCAGTGTAACAGAGCCATCCGGAACAGGGATGATCTCATTTCCTGGGGTGAGAAATTTTGAGGTCCATTTTTCTGACTGACTCAATCAATTTACAACCTGTAAAGGCCGAGGTTGGCATGCAGAAGGTCACCAGTAATTCTGGTGCAATGTGAGTGATGTCTACCCAGGAGAAAGGAAAGTTAACTCAAGGTTAGAGTTAACACCCTGTAAGGGGTTTTCATGGAGCTAGTGTAGTTAGTAGATGAAAACCAAAAATCCATGTAATTTTAAGATTTATTTATTTTATGTGCACCCCATGCCTACAGAGGCCAGAAAAGAGTGTGAGGTCCCCTGGAACTGGTTGTGAGCTGCCGTGTGGGTGCTGGGACCCAAACCTGGGTTCTCTGCTAAAGCAGCCAGCGCTCTTGATCGCCGAACCATCTCTGCAGTCTCCCGAATCCTTGTTATCTGGACCAGGATGTTGGCTTCTAGCTTCACTGTGTTCTGCTTCCCAGGCACTAGAGCATGTATCTTGTGTCTGTGTCAGTTTCTAGCCTTGTTGCTATGGCAAAGTGCCTGGCATAAGCAGCTGAAGGAAGCGTTGACTTTGGCTCACAGTCGGGAGATGTAGTCCAGCACGGTGGGGAAGTCATGGCGGCAGGAGCTTGAGGCAGCTGGTCACCTTGTGTCTATAGTCAGGAAGCAGAGGGGGATGAACGCTGGTGCTCAGCTAGCTTTGTATGGAGTCCAGGATCGCAGCCTATGGAACCATGCAACCCACACTCAGGGTAGGTCTTTACACCTCAATTAAATGCTCATCTAATCTGAAACCCCTTCATATGCATGGCTAGATGCTCAACTAATAGAACCTCTCACAGGCAT
>CABHPP010133608.1:16108-43206 GCA_902168425.1 Peromyscus attwateri
ATCTAGAAACCCCCTCATATGCATGCCTAGATGCTCAACTAATATAACCTCTCACAGGCATGCCTAGATGCTCACCTAATCTAGAAACCCCCTCACAGGCATGCCTAGATGCTCACCTAATATAACCTCTCACAGGCATACCTGAGGTTTGTCTCCTAAGTGTTTAGAGATCCTGTCAAGCTGACAATCAACATGAACAATCAGAGGGAACTTGCCACTTCATCTCCGAGATATTTCTCTTAAGATGCCCTTGCTTAGGCCAGGGTTGACGTTGGTCAAAGGAGCAAGATCTCTTGTTCGTGTGCTGACTGCAGAGTCCCCAGTTTCCTGCCCGAGACTTCATTTCCTAGGCCGTTGAGTTGAAGCCCCGGCTCCCTCTTCCTGCATATTTTCATTTCAAGCCTCCTAACTGACCCATGGAAGCTTGGATGGAGGACCCACCTCGGGATTTGTGAGTCACTGCAGTCACTCAGTGAATACTAAGCAGCTGTCAAGCAGCCTGAGTTTTTATCTTAAAAGCTGTAGGTCCAGTTTTCACTGCTTGGCCAGGAGACCATCAGCGCCTCTTTTGAGTCAATAATGAAACCCACGCCTCGGACCTCTTTCGTTATCCCACTTTCCCAGGCTTCTGGTAGTACCAGACACTCAACACAGTCCCCCCTGGGGCCGAAGGCTCCAGAGCACAAAGGTTCTGCCAAATTATTTACATTTGCCTCTCACAGGGAACCATGAACCCTACCTGACCCTGTGAGGCTGGCGGCCACACATAAGCTGCCCCTGTTTCTCCAGCCTGCCCCATGTGGCCTTGCCTGTGCAGAGTTCTGCTTTCCATCTCTTCCAGTGACGGCACGTTGTGTCACCGTCCGACAAGCCCTTAGCTCTTACACAGCAGAACCTTCTGTGCACCCTGGAGGGAGGAGGGTGAAGGAGGGGTGGTCTCTGCCCTCGAGGAGGTGGCATAACTTTAGACTCTCAAAGCCGTACACTAAGAGGCACAGCTGTGTCTGAGCTCAGAGTTTGGTTTTAGCTGGAGGGGGGCTACTGGGACGGGCTATGGGGTGGGTAGAGGTGTTTGCTGATTTCTTTTTTGCATTGGTATTTATTTTTATGTATGTGGGAGTTTTCCCTGCATGCATGTCTGTGCATTGCCTGTGTACCTAGTGCCCACGGAGGTCAGAAACAGGTATTGGATCCTCTGGAACCGGAGTTATAGTTGTGAGCCACTATGTGTTGTGGGATGGTGTTTCTGTACACTGTGAATATGCGTTGCTCTCATTGGTTGATAAATAAAGCTGATTTGGCCTATAGCCTGGCAGAATAAGGCTGCGTGGGAAAGCCAAACAGAGATACAGGGAGAAAAAAGGTAGAGTCAGAGAGACACCAGTCAGTCACCCAAGGAACAAGATGTCAGAGAACCAGTAAGCCATGGACCACATGGCAATAACTAGATTAACAGAAATGGGTTAATTTAAATGTAAGAGCTAGTTAGTTACAAGCCTGAGCCATCAGCCAAGCATTTATAA
Organism: Peromyscus attwateri; assembly: GCA_902168425.1. Lineage (NCBI taxonomy): Eukaryota > Metazoa > Chordata > Mammalia > Rodentia > Cricetidae > Peromyscus > Peromyscus attwateri. The sequence goes on from CABHPP010133608.1 coordinate 17,632, forward strand.
TTAATATAAGCTTCTGTGTGTTTATTTGGGACTGGGTGGTCAAGACAGAGAAACTCTGCCTCAGATTACAACCAAGTGTGTGCTGGGACTCAAGCTGGGTCCTCTGGAAGAATAGCCAGTACTCTTAACTACTGAGCCATCTCCCCAGCCCTGTGTCTGTTAATTTCTTACTCCAGTCTTTGATCAAGACCTTGGCTGTCATTGGAGCTGCCATTCTCCTGGAGAATGCTCTCTTCAATCTTTAGACACTTTCCCAACTCTAGTGCATTTTGTTTCCTATCTTATTATTATTGTTATAATTATTGTAGTTCTGGGGATGGACTGCCTTGGGTATCCTAGGCAAGCACTCTACCACTTAGCCATACCCAAGCCCTTCTGCTCATCATTTTGGCTTGGTGGTAGGCACAGTGTGAAAGAGTGTGAGGAAGCAGGAGGAAGGGGCAGGTGGGGTTTTTATATCTAGCACTGCTTCTTGGCGTAGGAAAATGGCCCTGTATCTCTGCGTAGCCTGTGCACACACGTTGTCCAGCTGAACCAGGGAGATGAAGTCCTTTCCTCCTGAGGAGCTGTCTGCTTCCCCATTCTGGTTTTCACCTTTCATGTCAATTGGTCGTGATGAAGAGAGTTGATGTCTGGATCCCTTTGCTGCCTGCCCTTCAGTTATAACTTGGTACCCCAAAACCAGGAAGTAGGAGCTGAGGCACAGTGAACAAGGTCTATCGCCTCCAAGTGTAGAGTCCACACCCTCAAGTGCCTCCTTCCCTTTTGCACCCCATTTTTCTCCTGCCTCATCTTAACCCTACCTGCCCCACCCTCAAGACACGATGGCATTGCTAACATAGAAACTTTATCCCCAGTACAATCACCCTCCCTTAACAGTGCTCTGATCCAGGCTCAGATAGCTTCCATCTATCCCCCACTTTCCCCCTTAGTCCTAACCCTTCTCCATTACCTATTGAAAGGAATTGATGTATTTAAGCGAATTGACGTCTGACCAACAACACCAAATAAACAAAAAGCAAAGCAAAACAAACAAAAATAAAACCAAATCAAACATTTATAGTCCACTAACATAATCAAATTAGTTTTTTTTTTCTTTCTTCTTAACTTTGCCAAGCTAACTCAGCATTTAAAGGCATGATGTTAATATCTAGGGTGCCTGAGTAAGCCTGTCTTTGAATTTTAGAAATTGAAAGAGTTTTTCATTTCAGTCCTTGTGAAAGCTGATTCCAAAGTGGGCAATTTGATTTGGGTTTTGAACTCCCACGGAGAAGGACAGGGCAGGGTATAAGGGAAAGTCTTAGCAGTTCTAGAATTTTGTGGGCTTCCTTAGCCGTTACACCAAAGAACATGGAAGGGGTTTGAGGAGTAGCAATGATTCAGGCTGTTGGAGAATTTGAAACATAAAGGCTGCACGATACCCAATACAGTACCTCCATTTGAATGCGATGGAGTGGAAGGTGGACCTTGGCCTGTTCTCTCCAGGGCCATCCACTTTTAGAGAGGACTCTGGCCTCTTTAACACACAGCATCTCTCTGGCTGTAGGAAGGAAAATCACTAAAGAGCGGGATTCGATTCTTTCTTCCCTCCCTTTCCCCTCCTCCAAGCACTTTGCTAATGATTGGGAAATCATGATGTCTTTTAAAATTTGGAAGTTTAGATTGGAATGATTAAGGCATGGGAGGCTCATGGGACTCCATCCCACCCTGAGGATTTATATGCCCATAATGGGCAGTGCAGAAGGGGGGGAAGACATTTTTTTCAGTGGTGTAGCTATTAGGGAGGTGCATGTTCCTGTGAGCAAATTCCACCACACGCCTGTAAACAACCTCACTGAGCCAAAAAAAAAAAAAAAAGACATGAAAAAAAAGACATGAAAAAAAATTAAGATGTTGATATGATGGTATGATGGTAGTGCCTGTGCTCAGATGCCCTCCTCTTGATCCTGCAGGGGAGGCCCTATGTTCTGCTGTGCTTCAGACCCTCAAACCCTTATGCTTCTATTGAGGAAGTGACGTCATTACCTCTGCTGTGGTTTGAATGTAAATATCACCCATATAGGCTCTTGTGTTTGAATCTTGATCTCCAGCTGGTGGTGCCCTTTAGGAAGGCTGTGGAAGCTGTAGGAGGTGGAGCCTTGCTGGGGGAAGAGGGCCTCTGGGGTTGGGCCTTGAGGCTTCACAGCTCAGCCCTGCTGCTGGCTTACTGTCTCCCTCCAGAGTGCAGATGCAATTGCCCAGCCAGCCTTCTGCTTATGGTATCATGTCTTTCCTGCCTGCATGCGTTTCCTGCTGGCTGCTGTGTGCTGTGGAACATTATTTTAACTAGGCAAAGATGTGTTATATTTTGTTTCTGCTGCAGAATATTTAATTGTGTAAAGGTGTGTTACATTTTGTTTATGCTGCATTTGCTTAATGATGTAAGGATGTGTTACATTTTGTTTATGCTGCATTTGTTTAATTATGAAAAGATGTGTTGCATTTGTTTCACCTTGCCTGACTAAGGCACCTGATTGGTCTAATGAGGAGATGAATGGGCAGTGGCTAGGCAGGAGAAAGGATCGGCGGGGCTGGCAGGCAGAGAGAATAAATAGGAGGAGAAGTCTAGGCTCGAAGGGAGAAGAAGGAATAAAAGAAGGAGGAGGAGGAAAGAATGAGGGAGATGCCCAAGGCCAGAAGCCAGGTGGATGCCATCCAGCCAGACACAGAGAAGGAGTGAAAGTAAGATATGCAGAAGTAAGAAAGGTAATAAGCCCCGAGGCAAACGTAGATAAAGAGAAACAGGTTAAGTTAAAAGAGCTAGCCAGAAACATGCCTAAGCTAGGCAGGGCAGTCAAAAGTGACAGTAAGTCTCTGTGTGATGATTTGGGAGCTGGTTGGTGGCCTACAAGAAACAGCCTGGTATAGCCCTGTCTTCCCTGGCCATGGTGGACGGTATCTTTCTGGAATCCTAAGCTGAAACAAGTCCTTTCTCTTTGAAGTTGCTTTTGTTGTAGTGTTCTATCACAGCAACAGAAAGGTAGGTGAAACAGCCTCCCACTAGACATATACACTCATTGAGGAGAGGGGCTTTGTCTGGGCCTAGACATATACACTCATTGAGGAGAGGGGCTTTGTCCGGGCCACGGTGGCAGCAGCAGTGACTACTATCACTGTGTGTATCATACAGTAGCGATCAGTTTACAGTGATCAACCCAGTGAACATATTCCTGAGTTGTGTTCCAATAATAAATAAATCCACACGCGTGGCTAATTATGTATTTGAGCTCTTTCATTGAATATTCCATTTATCTAAGCTATATCAGCATATGTTGACCAGGGGGTTCATTAGGCATCATATATAAAGCATCCAGCAAGACGAGAGTGGCTTCTGCATGCATGGTGTTTAGAGCCTTGGAGGAAATGCAAGCAAAACACAAATCATTTCAGTGTACTCTGTGTTTGAAAGGTACATTTAAAAATTTTATTTCTTTGTTTTTGGGGAAAGTAAATTGGGTATTATATTTGAAGGCTACTGAGAAGAGCTTGACAATTTTTGGAAGGAAACACAGAGTTTTCCAAGGAGCACATCAATTAGCTATAATTTTTCCTGCAAATTTGAGAACCCTGTCTGTGGAAATGTAACCATGGTGGGAGTTACTTCTCATATAACAAGCAGGCTGGCGAGGCCATGTAAGGATAGTATAGTAGCTCCAGGATGCTGTCAATGTTTCTGGATCTTTTTAACCCTCTACTTTCTACATTCCAGGCATCATGGCTATAATAGAGCTCATCTTTCCCAGGCCTCCACATTCATTTCACTCATTTAAGAAGGAAGTAACAAGAAGGAAAATAAAAATCTTCCCAAAGTCACCATGGGATGTAGTCTAAATGCTGTATATTGGAGTTGGGGAGATGGATCAGTGGTTAGAAGCATTTGTTACTCATGCAGAGGATCTGGGTTCAATTTTGTTTTAGGACTCTTATTGCTGTGAAGAGACACCATGACCATGGCAACTCTTATAAAGAAAACATTTAATTGAGGAGGCTCGCTTACCGTTTCAGAGGTTCAGTCCATTATCATCATGACAGGGACCATGGTGGCATGCAGGCAGATGTGGTGCTGGAAAAGTAGCTGAGAGTCCTACATCTTGCAGGCAACAGGAAGTCAACTGAGACATTGGCCAGAATACTGAGTATAGGAAAACTTAAAGTCTGCCCCCACAGTGACACACTTCCTCCAACAAGGCCACACCCACTCCAACAAAACCACACCTCCTAATAGTGCCACTCCCTATGAGATTATGGGGGCCAATCACATTCAAATTATCACAAGTTCCCAGCACCCATACGACAGCTGCCAACTGCTTTAACTTTAGTTCCAGGGGATCTGATACCCTCTTCTGGCCTCCAGGGGTATTAGAAGCACACATGGTACACACATATACATGCCTGCAAACATTCATACACATAAAAATAAATAATTTTAAAAATGTTAAAATGCCCTATATTTACCACTATATGCAAGGAGGCTGGGGATAAACACCCTCCCTATTTACTTTGTGTGTGCATGAATATGTGTGCACATGCCCTGGTGCACAGTGGAGGTCAGAGGACAACTTAACGGAGATGGTTTTCTCACACTTGACAGTCAGCCACTCCATCCATATCCCTAACATCCTCAGAAGAGAAGGAGATGGTCAAGGGAATTTGAGGAACTTCACGGTTTCTGTTCTCATTATAAGCTCATCATAGGGACATACAGACTGTGGTGAGGACAGGAAGGCTCAAGAGGACCTACTTTGGTTTAAAGGATCAGTTAAGTTATCTCAATATATCTTCTCCACTGGCTGCTGGGGAACTGAAAAGATGTTTCCCTAGGATTACTCTTGAGAATCACTACCATACCACAGCACTTCTGTGACTTAACTCCTGCAAAGAAAATCAAGGCATGAATTTTGGGTGCAGAGTATCTCTTTAAAAAATACTTTAAAAGATTCACTAATTTTATGGGTATGAGTTGTTTTTCTTGCCTGTATGTATGTGGACCACACACACACACCAGTTGTTCACGGAGATACAGATGATTGTGAGCCACCATGTGGGTGCTGGGAACTGAACTCAGGTCCTCCATAAGAACAACTAGTGCTCTCAACCACTGACCCACCTCTCTAGTCAAGATTAGCTCCCCACAGTCACCACGGTCAGCTAATGTTCACTGTAGACTGAATATCTTTTGGCTCCGGAGGGTAGAAAACTGGAGGATGAGTTGGGGAAGTCCCATTATGGAAACTGCCCCTTCCATAGGACCCCCAGACTTCATTTGTCAGAGAGGGGCTGGTAAACTGGGTCCCTGGGAAGTGCTCTTAGGGGTGTAGGGTGCAGAAAGGATGGTCATGAAGACACCAAAAGGTCCATGGGTTGTAGTTTTGTAGAGTGTCTGCTCAGAGCAAAGATCTGGTCAGCCCGATTCACTGTGGGCCATTTAAGGACTTTGTGGCAGATGAAGTCGGCACAGAAGCACCATCATGAAAAGCTCTAGCTGCCACTGTTCACCTTGATCTTCTGTTATGCCTTGAGACAGCTTTCTGTGTGGATGCACAGTCCCCTATGAGGAAGAAAAGTGGGGAGGGAGGAAGAAAGAGGAGGAAAGAAAGACTCCCTGGCTGTCAGCCAACCTTCCTGTTTTCCAGCTCACCTTCTAACCCCTCATATTTCTGTGGCCTTCCCTTCCCATTTAGCCTCTTGCCAGACATCTTTGACGAGCATAGACCTCTTTGATGAGCATAGGCCTTTGTTCTAGTGTATCCTGGCTGGTTCTCAGCCCTGTTGATTCCAGGGCTGCCTGCAGACTGTACCTTGGATGTTTTATAACCAGCACTGTGTGTTTTTCCAAATCTGTGGGGATGTTTCCCCTGCTGTAACTTAGCCCTCCTGAAAGGCGGTGGCTGCTGCCCACGCACCCATGAGTCACAGCGGAATCTGATTCACAGCTAGTGGAACCTTCGAGAGTAAAATCATCCTTAGTGAGAAAGATTGAGCAGAGGCACAATCCAGGAGGATCCAGAGCAGCTTGGAATCAAAGCTGAAAAATACCTTTCAAACACAAAAATTCCATTTTTACGTGTACGTCTGTGTACTATCGTGGTGGGACTGCTGGTCAAATAAGATGTAAGAATGGACTCCTGAATTAAGGGGAAACTTAGTTCACTTTTACTAGAGGTTCTGGGGGCAGACTACCTTCCTAGCTCTGGAAAATAAACTTTCTAGTTTGTGAGAACCTGCCAACAAGTCCCTAGTAATTTTTTTTGATTTATTATTTTTAATTTTATATGTGTGTGCACCCTAGTTTAATTTTGGTTGCTCTGACCAGAAGCGGTTTTATGAAGGGAAAGGGTTTATTTCACCTTACACTCCTAGGCGGCCGTCCATCACTGAGGGGCATTAGGGAAAATTCAAGGCAGGAGCTTAGAGCAGAAACCATAGAGGGAAGCTGTTTATCAGCTTGCTCTCTGCCATGCTCAGCTAGCTTTCTTATACAGGCCAGCTGACTAAGGATGGCACTCTCTCAACAGGCTGGACCCTCCCAAATCAACTGGCAATCAAGATAGTGCCTCACAGACATGGCCAAGGCCAGTCTGATCGAGGCAATTCTACCATTGAGGAACCCTCCTCCCAGATGACTCTAGGCTGTGTCAAATTAACAATAAGAATTAATCAGCATAGTATGTGTGTGCCTGAGTGTGTGTATGTGTACCATGTGTGTGCAGGCACCTGAAAACTGAATCCAGGTCCTTTGTAAAAGCAGAACATGCTATTAACTGCTGAGCCATCTCTCTAGTCCTACCAAGTCCTATCTTTCTATGATTGCTTATTGGAGTCTACAGAATATTGTGGCTTGTGAAACCCTGACCTCGATTTTTAGTAGGTTAATGAATTAGTCCTTGTTCTACTGAGTATTGATATAAAACAAACCCAGGGCTGGAAGCCCAGAAGTGGTGGACTGGGCAGGCTTCACTAGGCATCTGTCCTGTTCTTGAATCTTGGAGTCTATAATGCCTCCAGTCACCTGAGGGTCAGAATGGACTGGACATGCAAGGTGGCTTACCCGTGACTGTCAAGTGATGTTGGCTGTTGCCAAGAGTACACATGTGACCTCCAAACAGCTCAGCCTTAGAGCCATCAGATTTAGAAGTAACTGGCTTCCCCTGACCAAACATCCCAACAGGACAAGATGGAGGTTATATGGTCTTTTCCAGTTCAGCTTTAGCACTGCATCAGGGATAGGCATTGGGTAATTCAGTCACCATCCCACCCAGAGTCTCAGAAGGAGGTTGAGACCCCACATCACATGTCATGAGAGTGCTACATCAGAAACAAGACATTTGTGTCTTTCTGGTGTCAGAATTCATTGGATAACAGTAAATTCACGAGATTCGGTAGTTTCATTGGCACCAATTTGCCAGGTGTTCCTACTTTCCATGGCTCCGGCTGAAGCAAAACCAGGTTCTTTTATTCCAATCTTAATAATGCTAACTCTCAGATCACATAGTACATAGTAACTATATTACATATATGTGTGTATGTAGGTTACAGAGTGACTACAAAGGGTTAAAGAGGCCAGAGAAGCAGAGGTGGGAAGTGGATAGAAATGTGAGTCTCTGTGTGGGGAGGTATAGTATGGCAAACTGGATGGGGGTCTCTGGGGATTGGTCGAAGGTTGGAGCAGAGCCTCAGAGTTGAGTCCAGCTACAGAAGCAAAGGAGTAGGACCAGGACCAGGCAAAACAATGGGCAGCAGGATAAGTGGCGGGTCCAGATGGGCAAACATGATGGGCAGGTGACAATTCAAGTAGGGCCGAGCAGACTGAGTTCTGCTGAAGCCCTTGAGATCATCCCCGTCTCTGCTGCACGCACTGGGTGGTCGCATGACAGATTGGTTGACACTACCGTGCTAAATGTTTGCATTTTTATGGGGTTCAGGTGACTGAGTTCCATCTCTTCCTTGGTCTGGTGTGTGATAAGTTCTCAGGCCTGGTTTTCCTGGTATGATTTTTTTTTTTAACACACCCATGTGCCTGTCTAGTCCCCGATCACCCTGATAAACTCAGAGCGGCATTTTTTTCTGTCTACAGCAGTAAGCCGTTTATTACTCTGCACTTGGTGGGTGATGCTTGTCCACAGGTCCACCCATGTCTCCTGTCCTCAAAATAGAGTAAAAAAAAAAAACTGCATGGAAAATGGAATCTCCCAGGGCAAGATATGGTCTTCCAAACCACTGTTTCATTTGGGGTAACTAAGTCAGGGCACACTGTGATCTCAATCAGGTAGTATCACAAAATCTATACCATGTAAAACAAAGCCCAGTTGCTCCAGCTGTGGACGGTCTGCCTTAAGATGCCTCTGGGCTCCACTCTGTGCATTCCTGCCAAGTTCATGTCTAAATGGCCACCTATCTCTCCAGCTTCCCCCAGCGCTTCTTTTTAATGATTGTCTTGCCATTTGGAAAAGTCACTGTACATTTTCTTCCCTTTAAAACACATTTTTCCCATTGATTTGGTTCAAATCAGTTAATAGAATCTATACTTGAATGTAGAATGTCAGTCATAAAAGTTGACTTTTTACAAGTTTTAGCAAGTAGTGGTTTTAGGATAATAGCTTATTCTGTGAAGTGTCTTTCTACATTACACATGAATCTTATGATACACATCATTCCAGGGGAGAGTTTCTGTGTCTTTACCTTAACATTGCCTTTCTTTCTAACAATACAATGAAATTTCTTCCCAACAAAGCACCATGGGAGATCTGGGGGGACAATTGTAATTGGCCAGACCACTTTAAAAAGGGAACCTAAGGGAGTGTGTTCAGCGCCTGAGAGGTTGTATTCTGTCTAGTGTTTTCAGGCTGTGGCCACCGATAGGTAGGCCTCATAAAAATACATTCTTGCTTTAAAAACTAGATAACTGTCACTCACCTTCAGCCTGATGTGCACAGCCTCTCTTCAGTCAGCTCACAGTTTCTCCCTGAGATTCCTGGGTCAGCCTTGGAGATGTGAGCATGAGTGGCTTAATAATGAGCCTAACAAGAGAACCCAGGCCTTCTGGCTAACTAGACCTTTAGCAGAAAGGGCTCAGGCAGGGCAAGAAGACAATCAGTCCCCCTACTTTATTCCCTCTCTTTCTCTTTTTGGATATTTCCGATTCACAGCTGGTTGAACCCACGGATGTTGTCTGTGGACAAGGAAGGGTGACCATGGAAGGATCTGGCAGGCCACAGCCTCTTTTTCAAGATTCCCGCCCCTCACTGTCTAGTCTCTTGTGCTGATTGCTGGTCTTCCATGCCCTGCTTTTACTTGGCAGCTGAATCCTGCTGTTAGAATATTACATTTACTTTGAGTGAACTTTTCATGGAAGAGTCTATCTTAGCATCTACAGGAACAGAAGCCAGGACTTCACTGAGTTCTCAGAAGAAGATAGGTGGGTTGTTTGTTTGTTGGTTTGTTTGTTTGGTTTTGTTTTTTTTGAGTTTATAGTACCAGCGCAGTTTCTTAGACAAATTAATTGCCTGGATATATCAAAGACATTGTTCAAATTTGCTGCCAGTGAAAAGGCTTATGAGTAAACTAACTTAAATGTTTCATACCTGATATGGATTTTTGGTAGAAAAGGGAGGCAGATCAATCACTATTGTACTGCAGTCTTCAGATAAAGCTCATTAGAACATGGGTAGGGGTGGAATTACAAGGCCCACTCAGTTTAGGAGCTACAAGTAATGGGTGGCTGCTGGGGGGAGAGAAAGTTTTCTTCAGGAATGGGGCCCCTTGAGGTTGCCTTTGCTACCGTGGACATCCCTACCCCTGTATGAATGCAGACAGTGCTAATTGGATTCAGTGGGAATGTCCATATATACACGGAAATAAAGTTGAGAGGGGGGTGATGGGGAAGGGGCCTGGGAAAAGTTAGAGATGTTGGGAAGTGAGAGGTAGAATTGTTAAAAATGAAACAAATTTGTATATGAAGGAAAAAACACAGATCATTAAACACCTTATGGGGTGGCCCAAAAGTTGATAAGCAGCCAAGGCTGGCAGTCGGTTGGTGGATGTGTGGATCAAGGTCCCGGTGGAAGGCAAATGGGTCATGTGAACACAATCGAAGAAGAGACTCTTAGGGTATATGCTGAACTTGAGGATAGTAACAAGGGACAAAGGGTAGCAGAGTCATCAAGGCTAGTCATAGAGCCGTTCCTACTTCTAGGCCTGAAAGGACAGGGAAGAGTGCTTGTGTTAGGACCCAGAGAGGAGACCTGCTTGGAAGGAACTCTGTGCGGGAGCTGAGACTGGCCAGGGAATGTACACCCATCCCCACCTCCCTGCCTTTTGCCTTTCCTGCTTCTTGCTTGGTGCCTCTCACTGACAAACCCAACTCATGCTGGAAGGCCCAGGAGCTTGTGGGTGCAGCCCATGCAGGCAGTTTCCAGGGCCTAACATGTGGAAGAGGGAGGGTCTTGGAGCTAACAGAAGATATGGGGCAAGGAATTTTCTAGAACCAACTCCTGAGTTCATTAGAGGCTATCAAAAGCTAGCTTGTGTGGCTAATGAAGAATAGTAATTACTTTTCCAAAGGAGTGGTTGATCACTCACATGCAGTTCAGCCTTGGTTCCGGGACACCAGTCTCTTTTTAGTATGTGGATGTGTCCTGGAAATTAGTCTGCTCTTGGTTTTTTATTATAAATGGCCACCTGGTAGGAGGTTGACTGCTTTTTCTGCCTCTCAGTCATGGTGGTTGTCAGGCCCTGATTTCTTCTTCCTTCTCTTCCTCCCCTTCTTCCTCCCTCTTCCTTCCCCCTCCTTCTCTCTCTTCATCTCCTTCTGCCCCTTCATCTCCTTCCGCCCCCTCCCTTTCCCTTCCCTCTCCTTCCTCTTCATCTCTTTCTCCCTTTTTCTTGCTCTCCCCTCCCTCTTCCTCCTCCTCTTTCTCCTTTTCTCTTTCTCCTCCTTCCCTCCTTTCTCCCCCTCTTCCCCTCCTCTCCCTCCTCACTTCCTTTTTCCTCATCTCTTGCTTCTTTTTCTTCCCTTTCTCCTCCCCCTCTTCCCCCTCATCTCTTTCTCCTCTTCTTCCTTCTGTTCCCCCTCCTTTTCTTCCTCTTTTCTCCTCCTCCTGTTTGCTTTTAAAACGACTTTGACATTACTATTCTTAGAGAAATACACTTGTTTTGGTTAATAGAAACCAATTATGTTTAAGTTACCCTACACAATTTTGATCAAAATCTTGTCACATGGTTTGTGGTTTAAAAGATAGCAATCTGGGGAGCCAGGGGGAGGGACAGATCTCCCCTTGTGGAGGTGACATGTCTCTGAAGTTCTAGTCTTTCATATTTGAGTCTAAGACTGTGTAAAAGAGAACTCCTTTTCCTTGATCAGTCCAGAAAAAACAATATCTGACAGTGACCTCCAATGAGTCTAGCTTGAATTACAGATCACTGTGAAACAGTGTGTATGTGGGATTAAAATTCATGGTTGCTGAGGTCTGGATCATCTTCTTACCCTTGGGTCTTCAAATGAGAGAAAGAGGGAACAAAGCCCCATTTATTGAAAATGTACGTGTGTGTGTGTGTGTGTGTATGTGTGTATGTGGGGAGATACATAACCCTGTGTTATATAAGGGATCTAGAGATGACAAAGTAGACAGAAGTTATATACAAATGCTACATCATCTTGTATAAGGGACCAGAGCATCTGTGGATCTGAGTATCTATAGAATCCTTGAATTCAATTCCCTGCAGGTACCCAGGATTATGGTACTTCTTGACCTCCCTGTGGGATACAACACCAGGCCATTACTTTTTCTGGAAACACTTCTTCCCTCAACTTCTGTGGCATACCTGGCACTCCACATACCTCTCCCACTCTGCTTTCCTGTCCCCTGTCCTTTCCCGATCATTGACCACACAGGTCACTAAGTTCTTGGGTGTCTGTCACTCAGTCTTTCACTCAGAAGACTGAGATCTTGCTTGGCTCTCTGTCTACTTGGAAAATACACAATCTATTTTTCTTAGTGTAAGGAAAACTGAAAAAAGGTGATTTGGGTCACTCTCAGCCCCATGGTCAATATCTAAGAAATATCTAGAAATATCTAAGTTTGTGGTTTCGCCCACTCAGTCCCTTATTGAGAATATGGACTTCAGAGTCAGATTGCCTCGAATTCAAGTCTAGCTGTCATTAGCCAGTTACATGAATAGAGTCAGTTTCTTGGCTTCTCTTGTTCTTAGTCTTCATTTACATGATCTGAGACTCACTTATACAACTCTAGTGTAGCACGAATCTTGAAAGGTCTTATTAATAAAAACAAACCTGGAGCTAGGTATTGGGGTGAATGCTGGAAGATCAGAGAAGCAGAACAAGCCACAGCCACCTCACCTTGCCAATTCCTCAGCTGATCCTGTTTCCTCAGACTGGAAACTTCTGTGTCCTCATCTGAATGGATCTCAGCTGAACTGCTGTTAAAAGCCTAAAAGCTTAACCAGCACTAATTCCTGGTTTTCATGCCTTATATACCTTTCTGCTTTCTGCCATCACTTCCTGGGATTAAAGGATCTTGTTACCACACCTGGCTGTTTCCAGTGTGGCTTTGAACTCACAGAGATCCAGACAGATCTCTGCCTCTGGAGTGCTAGAATTAAAGGCATGTGTGCCACCATTTTCTGGCCTCTATGTCTATCTAGTGGCTGTTCTGTCCTCTGACCCCAGATAAGTTTTTTAGGGTGCACAATATTTTGGGGAACACAATATCACCACACTCTAGCACATGGTAAATGTGTGATAAATGGCTATCAGTTATTAACATAGTTATTTGCAATACAACTTATTTTGTTACTATGACCAATAAACCCATATCCAATGCTTCTGGTCATGTACTATCTGTTGGTCTTTCTTCTTCCCAGTTAATACATGTGCCTTTTTGAGACAAAGTAGTTCTGATGCCCAAGGCCTGGCATTTGAGACCTTAGGCCAGTCACAGATAACTCCCTCAAGACTGCTTCCTTTGGTTAACACAGTTGTCCACCCCCTTCCCCATGCTTTTTGGCCATCTTGATCAGAGAAGCCATCAATCGCTCACCCAGGAGTCTTTCCTTCTTACTAAGAAAAATCAAATTTTATAAAATCACTGATTACTAATGCTTAATCAAGTCTTAATTCCAATTTACATGCAGCTATTAGTTTGGAGAGTGGTGTGTGATGCAATTCTGGCCAGTGGGATGTGAGGAAAGTCTTTTGCAGGTTTCCTGGAAAAGAGAACTTTTCTAAGGCAAATAAAGATGGAACTTTCTGTCTCCCAACCTTTGGGCATTGACAAGCGATGCTAGGATGCTTGAGGTTATGGCCATCTTTCTCCCATGATGTGTCAAGGCTGAGTTTAGAGGCAGCATTCTCAGAAATGAAGAACCCAGAGAAAGAACTTGGTTCATAACATTGTGGATTAACACCCCCCCCCCCCAAAAAAAAATCCAACCTACTATAGGGCTTTGTGCCCTGTGGTTAGTTGAATCCCTCTATGACTCAACTCAATTAGAATTAGGGTTTCTGCCATTTCATTAAGAAAATATCTAGGTGATTTAATTACGGGTCATGGCAAACTGGAAAAACACGCACATCTCCATTACTTTTGTAGACAATTATTACCAAGGATTCTTTTGGTAAATCATCATTTTTATAGTCACACAGGTGATTCTTTCCTGTCACATGTGGACTCTGGCCAGTTCAAAGGAGCCTCTGGGTGTATCAGGACATTCCCTTTCATCAAATCTGGTTCTGAAAGTCTGAGCGCTGACATACAACTTCCCTGTGAGGGATGCTCTTCAGAGAAGTGAAAAGTTCTCAGACACAGACTCAGAGATGAATTCTCTTCCTGGGGACAGTTGGGGAGGAGAGTTCTCAGATGCACAACTTCTGGCTGCACTGATAAGGTGAGCAGGCACAGTTTCTGTGTCCTATTCCGGCGGAGGAAATACATCAACTATCAAAGCGTATCTGACTTTTGAAAGAAAAAGATTGTATAGTATTTCTTTAAAGGCCCATCAATCTTTCCCAGACTAAATGAGAAAAGGCTGAATTGACATCTTAATGAAGCATAAAATTGGGCACTGGTAGTGTTGCCCGCAGCCATTGTAGTCAGGCAAATAATGTTACCAGGGTGTTTATGATATCAGAGCCGGCGCTGGGAAGGTGATGTGTCTGTTTCCTGGGAAGGGAACTACATCTTTAACTCTTTAAATCTTGCTGACAGTCTGGATCCCTAACTCACTGGATAAAAAAGGTCCATCTCCAGCCTTGTCCTTTCTGTGTAAAAAGACACAGTGACCTTGGTCTAGTCACCCCAGGGTTGGGCTCAGGGTTACACGGAAAGGAACAGCAGACACTGGGATGCAGGATGCCTGGCCCCGTCTATCGGCAGGGCTACTCTCTTTAAAGTTAGAGAAGGGGGAAGTCTTTTGAAGTCACCCTGTGTCATTGCCACCCTCTCTTGTCTATGGCAGCTGTGAGGGGAAAGTCACATGACTTCTTTTCTTGCCTGCTTTAACTCTTTGAAGGCAAGCATCCTCTTTCCATTAGGAATTTCCTTAAATCTCTTCCCAGTGTGTTCCTCTGCCCATGGTAGATGTGCTGATCCAGATTGGCTGGACAGTTGGGTTCCTTGTTAGTGAGGCTGTAGATGAGTGGTTCTCAGCCTTCCTAATGCTGCAACCCTTTAATACAGTTCCTTGTGTTGTGGTGACCCCCCAACTACAAAATTATTTCCGCTGTTATTTCATAACTGTAACTTTGCAAATAATTAATGCAGGATATCTGATATGTAACCCCTGTGAAAGGATCATTTGACCTCTCTCAATGGGGTCATGACCTACAGGTTCAGAAACACTGCTCTAGATAAAGGTCATTAGTAGACATTATTTGTATCTGACATTGAATTCGATGGGGTCAGGAGGAAGGTGGGTCTTCTCTATCAATGGGGAGTTTCCTTAGAGTCCCTTTGTCCTTAATCAGACAAGTCGTATCAGCCATGAGTGAGTCTGAATGGTGCTGAGAGGGAGGAAGAAACAGTAAAAGTAGGAATGGCAGTCTCATGTATGTGTTAATTACTTTTCGATTGCTGTGATAAGGTACCATGATCTGAAGTGGCTTGGAGAAGAAAGAGTTTAGTTGGGCTTGCAGTTCCAGGGGGGAATCTATAACAGAGGAGAAGCATGGTGTAGGTGGCCAGGGCAAGAAGCTGAGAGATGATATCCAACAGACACAAAAAGCAGAAAGAGCAAGCAGGAAGGAGGGTGAGGCTCAAACTCTCAAAGCTTGCCCAGGGCATGCTTCCTCCCACAAGGCCGCTTCTTTAAAGGTTCCACAACCTCCCCAAACAGTGCCACCAACTGGGGACCAAGTGTCCAAATACATGATCCTGTGGAGACATGTTTCATTCAAACCATAATATCTTACCACATTTTTCTTTAAGCACATCCCCTGCTTGTCCACACTTAGATAAATAGAAACACAGTTCTTGTCTTCATGTGGGTTATCAGCCACTGGAGAATGTTATCAAAACAGATGTTTCAATAATATCCATATGAAAATAAACATTCTATTATTATTAAAATAAATGAACATTAATGGATAGTAACATTTTAGTATAGCTAAAATAGAATTCTTCTGAGCCATTGGAGTAGACAATTGTGACTTCCACTAGTCAGCATCTACTTCTTCTTTTCCTAGAAATGACATCCTGATTTTTTTTCCTCAGGATAATGTCTGCCCCTTTCCTGTGAAAGAGCATGTAACACAAGTGACTCCCAACAGAGGGAAGCTGAGATCTCCCCACCACCAGACAATTATGGGAAAGGAGTTTTCTTCCACATGGCGTTGGACTCAAATATGAAAGACCAGAACTTCATAAAGATATTGTCTCTGCAAGGGGAGTATAGTTGGGTTTTTTTCTCTCTCTTTTACTCTTTGGGGGCCTGCCACTCAGTTCCCAAATAAATCACACAGAGTCTTATTCTTTCTTATGAATGCCCGGCCTTAGCTTGGCTTGTTTCTAGTCAGCTTTTCT
Source organism: Peromyscus attwateri (assembly GCA_902168425.1). Classification (NCBI taxonomy): domain Eukaryota; kingdom Metazoa; phylum Chordata; class Mammalia; order Rodentia; family Cricetidae; genus Peromyscus; species Peromyscus attwateri. The sequence goes on from CABHPP010133608.1 coordinate 33,705, forward strand.
TAACTTAAATGATCCCATCTACCTTTTGCCTCTGGGCTTTTACCTTTCTCTATTTATTCTACATACCTTTCTTTACTCTTACTCCATGGCTTGCTGTGTAGCTGGGTGGTTGGGCCCTGGTGTCCTCTCTCCTTCTCCTTTTCTTGCTCCTTCCCTCTTCTCTCTTCTTCTTTTTATTCTCTCTGCCTGCCAGCCCCGCCTATCCCTTCTCCTGCCTTGCTATTTGCCATTCAGCTCTTTATTAGACCATCAGGTGTTTTGGACAGGCAAAGTAACACAGTTTCACAGAGTTAAACAAATGCAACATAAAAGAAGGCAACACATCTTTGCGTCATTAAACAAATGTTTCACAGCACAAACAAATGTTAACACATCTTAAAATAATATTCCATAAAAAGGAGAGCCTGTGGCAGAACCAAGGCACAGGGGATGTAACAGTCAAGAGACATAGACAGAGAGGCTGTGCTCATACTGTGTTTTTTGAGTTCCTGTATCCTGGGATGCCAGCTCTACCACTATGGCTTTTCCACACACGCAATGTGAGAGAACCTTGACCATTTAAGCCACTTAGAACGAGGGATTTCTCTCTTTGCAATTAACATTCAGATTCTTATTTGCTGCTTCTTTGTAGGTATTTGCAGTTACTGCTAGGCTAATCCTGGTCTTGTCTGAAGGCAACTCAGCTTTCCAGCAGCCAGAACTTATCTTAGACTTATGCTTCACTTGATATTGGTCTTCTGGCAATAGTAGCATGCACTGGGCTTCTTGATACATTTTTTCTTTCTAACATGATTAATATCTTTTTGTGTCAACTGCTTTCATTGCCACTGTAAGGGAATTCCTGAGAGAAACCGTCTACAGGAGAGAGATTTATTCTGGTTCATGGTTTCAGTGATTTCAGTGTGTGGTTGGTTGGTTCCAGTGCTTTTAGGCTGGTAATGAGGCTGAATGTCATGGTCAAAGGCATAGTAGGGCAGAGATGCTCACCTCATGGCAGCTGGGAAGCAAGAGTCTCAGGAACCAACAAGGGGCCAGGGCTATATACTCCCAAGAACTTGGCCCCTTCAACCCACTTCCCCATAAGCCCCGCCTCCTAATTTCTATCACTTCCTAGTACTGCTATCATCTTATGAACTGCCAAGGGGTTAATCTATTGATTAGGTCAGAGCTCTCAGGAGCCAATCACTTTCCCCAAGCCTATCAGCTGGCAACCAAGCCCACAACACTCCATCTTTCAGAGATTAGGGCCATGACAGTATTCTCTGAGCTTCTCTTTGACCTTTTTTGCAATCACATGGCATGCACATAGAAAAATGTAGATTACTGGCCTGTGTGCTGGGGAGATAGCATTCCCAGGGGGTTCTGGCATTTGCTAATATTTTAAGTCCACAGCCCTAGCACTAGACCTCCATCTGGGATTAATGCCTGTTCTTCCCAGGAAGACTTTATATCACTTGTTACCAGGTCAGTTCCTGTCTCTGTGCACTGATAGATGATGACTGTGAAACAGTTATTGCAACATGGCTACCAGTCACATGATCTTGTGCATCCTTACCCCTCTCCCCACCCATTCACTGAGCAAGTGTCAGATGAGTCAGCTCAAAATTTAACTCTTTGTCTCTTGAGAATTTGAACTTATATTCTCCTATCTAAGTACTAACTCAGGCTTAACCCTGCATAGTTTCTTCGATCTGACAAGATTGGGTGCATTCAAGTGGTATTGCTATAGATAAAATTACCTTCTCTTTTTCTTCTATGGTTTCTGGAAGGGTTATAGAGTCACTAAAATCCAGCATAAATCAGAGATCAAAGCTATATACTTGAATAGAACATCACAAAATATCTAAACACTTCTCTCATCTCCCTTCTTCTGTGAGAGGAAGGAGGGTTTTGACATGGCCTGCCCCTCTTCTGTAAGGTAAACTTATTTGTCTGATAGCATTGTATGCTGGTACCACATTAGGGCCATTAAACAAATATTTCAAGGGATTTCTTCAAATTTAGTGGGGTTGTTGATGGGCATGCAAATTAGAAGTCCTGATAAGAGCTGTGATTACCAAGGCTGAGTGGTTGAACTTTAATGATGTGGAGAAGTTGGAATGTTGCAAGTCTAGAGTCAAATGATCTTGGGGCATCTTTAACCCCCTTGACAACCACTTATTATTCTCTTCTGTGTCTGAGCTAACATCTTTTGACAATCGGGTAAATTCTTTGTTATGTGTAAGCAGTTTCCAACAACTAAAGGACTGAGAATACCAACAGACAGCATCTAAGGTCAATAGCAGAGTTTTGTTGGACTCTTATAACTGCCTACTTGATGTACCCACCCATGTAGCTGAAAAGTTTATTGTTTAATGACTTTCTTTGTTCTGTTTCTAAAAACAAACAAACAAACAAACAAAAAAACAGGCCATGGTGGGGCGGTGGTGGCACACGTCTTTAATCCTAGCACTCAGGAGGCAGAGCCAGGCAGATCTCTGTGAGTTCGAGGCCAGCCTGGGCTACCAAGTAAGTTCCAGGAAAGGCGCAAAGCTACACAGAGAAACCCCATCTCAAAAAACCAAAACCAAAACCAAAACAAAAAAAAAAAACAAAAAAAAAAAAAACAGGCCATGAAATTGCTACCTCATTAGAGCACGGCATCTGGGGAGCCCCGAATGAACCTGTGTTCTCTGACTGTGGCCACTCATAATTTGGCTTCACCATCTCTGAGGTGAGAGCTGTTTCTCTCACTGACAGTTTTGATACACACACGAGGCTGAAGGAAGAGTTATGACATAAGCAGAGAAGCCAACTTGGAGCATTAAGCCTTTCCCATGCCCTGTGCCCTCAAAATAGTAGCTCCATTCTGGCAACTATCGGAAGCCCCCATCTGACCCTGTTCCCAAATGCCTTGCTGTGAGGCAGCTGCTTAGCTGTTACTACCCAGGCAGACAAATAAACGTCACAATGTTTACAGATTTCTCATGGACCTGAGAAATAGCCTCACTGCATTTGCTGTTTTAAAACACTCGAGAAAGTTCCAGACGGTGACGATAATAGCTCATTCTTCACAGGGTGGGCAGGATTTCCACAGCAGCTGTTCCTTTAGCAAAGGTGGCTAGGGTACTGGCTGTCCAGCTCAGGGCACAGACCCACCTCATCAACAAACCAAAGGACTGTCCCTGTGGTTGACGGGGAGGGGACTCCTCACTGGACATGTGGTCCATTCCCTCTGTTAGGATGGTCCTGGCTTTCAGGAGCACTCTTTTTGGATTTCTTGAGGTTTTGGTTGGAAGCCTAGCCATCAATGACTGGACTATCTCTGTCTATCCTTAGATATTCTTAAAGCTCCATGGAAAAAGTTACATTGAGTCTCCTCCTATGGTATCCCCTGCTCCTTGCTCCTCTTCCCCAAATCTCTTCTAGGATGCAGGGGTTCACCTCAGATTTCATCTGGATTAAGATGTTAAAAGATATGTGTTTTAACCCAATGAAGACAACAATATTTGATTTCTGTTTGGTTTTGTGTTTCTGTAATTTAAGAAAATTTGTATGTATGTATGTATGTATGTATGTGCATATGCATGTATTTGTGTGTGTGCATGTACGTGCCACAGTGTATGTGTGGAAGTCAGAGGACCACTTGTAGGACCATCACAGCTTTCTCCCTTTATCATGTGGGTTTGGAGATCACATTTAGCCCTCAGGCTTGGCAGCACACAGACTTACCCACTGAGTTCTTTTGCTGGTCCTGTGGGTCTTGTATAGCTCAGGCTGGCCTCAAATCTCTATGTAGCTCTGGATGACCTTGAACTCCTGACCAGCCTGACTTACTCTCTCAAGTGTTGGAATTACAGGTATGAGCCATCATACCCAGCAAGTCCTTTCATTTCACTCGAGAGATAACGTGGAATTCATTTGGGCACCTGGTCTCAGGAGAGCAGTTTATAATGAAAAGCATCACACTAATATATTCTCAGAATTTTAGGGAGTGAATATTATATACTGACATTTTCAACAAAAGGACCAAGGAGTCAGTTCACAGGGGCAGGTTGGGGGCCCAATTGCTTTGCTTAGATATCATAAATTTTCCTCTGTGAAACCGGGAGGGAGGGCCCAAGCATCACCACCCAAGGAAGCTCCACGTCCACAGAAAGCCTGACCCTGTCTTGTAGCCCAAGTTCTGCTCTCCTGCAGCAGTGTTTAGCACAGGTTACATATTAACTAAGCCTGCTTCCTTGTGGTGTGAGACTTCCCCTTCCCTCAGAAACCTTTAAGATGATACACCTTGCTTTGTCTGGCAGGACTGAAGACTGTACACTTAGCCTGCTGTACATCCTTTGCTGCCCAAAGGCTGACCCAGCATCTCCCCCACCCCCCAGCTGCTCCCACCAACACCTAACAGGTCATACAAACCGTAAACAATCCTTGTTGGAGATTGGCAGTACACCCTCCAAAATACTGGACATTTCGTGAATGCCAGGCAGCATATTGGATGCCAAGGGGACAATCAGGCACAAACAGATGCAGGCTTCTGCTCTCATGAGCTGCTCTCTGGAGAGTTAATCCCATTAATCAATTAATCATTAACCAAATGTGCAAATGCAGCCCAGATCTGTCCTGCAGAGGAGAGGTCCGTGGGGGATGGGAACAGATGGGCGAGAGGATCTGGCCTTGTGTGCGGCATCAGGAACATCCTTCTTGAAAACGGGTTGGCTGTATTGAGATCTGAACAATCAGTAAGAATTAGGTGAAGGGCATGCCTAGAGGCCTGGATGGGCCTGGGGCATGGTAGGCAGAAGGTTCTTGGAGAAGGCCTGAGTTGGAACAGGGAGGACCCAGGGAGTGAGGGGGGTTGAAGAAACTCAGGCACAGCTCAGGGAGGTCCTTGCTGTGTCCCTGGCAAGGATGTGGTCATAATAGGAGCCACAGGGAGTCACTGAACAGGTTCCATTCAAGGTGGCAATGATGGTAATGGTGGTGAATATTGTTGCTCTAGCAACACCGTGATGTGAGATGTGTGGAGGATTGGAGAGGCAAATTCAAGGTGTGAAGAGCAGGAAGGAGGGTAAAAAATGACAAGGGAGTTGAGTCAAGTTGGTGACAGTGAAGGCCAGAGGGATTTGTGGTTGAAATCAGAGCTGAGCGCAGTGGCACATGCCTGTGACCCAGCAGCACTCAGAAAGTGGAGGCAGGAGGATGAATCCAGTCTGTACCATATAGAATATCAAAGCAAAAAAAGGAGGTGTGGTGGCTTGAAATCAGCAAAGCTTGTCTGCCCAGGAATCATCCATCGTCACCTTCAAGCCTTCTCAAGTGTAAAGATGACGGGAGCCTGAAGGTGGCAGGTCCACTGAAGCGCGAGGGAGCAGAGCAGAGCTCAGTTATGTTTATCTGAACACACATCCCCGGTGCTGGACCCCAAGGAGCCTTTTCCAGCCCTCCTGCCTCTTCAGCATGAGCAGGCACTGACGATGAAGCCGAGGGAAGGAAGCAGGCGCCCAGGTTATTTTTAGTACATTCTAGGAAATAGCCAACATTCTCATTAAAACCCAGAGCCCAACTTCACCCAATTCTTGTTCCTAATGTCTGCAAGCTTCCCCCTCACCAGATAATTGACAAAGGCTTCCACAGAAGTCTCCTCAGCATTTCCACACAATTCTGGAAACATGAGGTTTGACATGTCATCAGGTTCGCCAAGACAGCAGGAATCCCAGCGGGCAAGTGTGATGGGGTGGAACAGCGCGGGGACAGCACAGGATGACTGATCACTTCAGACGCCTTCTAGGACAACTCTGTGGTTCAGCGTTTTCCATTGTCTCTGAGGCAGAAGTAGGGGACAGTGGCTCCGGGTGACACACCATGGTGATACGGGTCCGGCTTCTTCCTCTTTCTTTTCTAGTTTTTGTCTTTGCCCTTAAATGGTGACTGGAGTTTTCATCATGCCCCTCCTTCTTTCCTTCCTTCCTTCCTTCCTTCCTTCCTTCCTTCCTTCCTTCCTTCCTTCCTTCCTTCCTTCCTCCCTCCCTCCCTCCCTCCCTCCCTCCCTCCCTCCCTTCGACAGTGTCTTTCTGAGTTGTCCAACCTGACCTTGAATATATTCTGTAACCTCTTAAACTTGCAATCCTTCTGCCTCAGTTTTTCAAGTACCTGAGATTACAGATCTGTGTCACCGGGCTCGACACTGTTGATTTAATTTTTTTTCATTTTCAGAACAATAAAAACATTTTTTTTTTAATTTGACAATTTAGAATCACAGAGTAACCAGGGTCTGGTGTATCTCTGCACTGGTCATCAGGTGGCATCTAGACTCTCCACACCTTGATCACGGGCAGAATGTTTTGTGTCCTTGGGTGTTGATTTTCCTCCCTGTCCCTAACATGAGGAAATGTTGCCTAGTACAACAGTCTTCCCATTTCTGGAATTCTGAAATCACTCACAATACTGGCCTTGAGTGCTTTCATTTATTGCTTTATTAATAGTTTTTTTCTTTAATTTGACTCGTTTGTTTCCCCAAATCGTGCGTGTGTGTGTGTGTGTGTGTGTGTGTATGTGTGTGTGTGTGTGTGTGTGTGTATGTGTGTATGTGTGTATGTGTGTGTGTGTGTGTGTGTTACATGCATATCAGTGCGTAGGTTTGTGCCTTATATATACATGTGGAGGCCAGAGCAGGATGTCACACTGTCATCCTCTATTGCTGTCTCTCTTAGCCTGTAAGGCAGGGTCTCTCACTGAATTGGAAGCTTGCTGTTTCAGCTAGGCTGACTGGTTAGCAAGCTCTCAGGATCTTCCTATCTCTGGCTCCCAGTGTTGGGATTACAGGCATGTGAAGTTATGGCAAGCTTTTTATATGGGTGCTGGGGATTCAAACTCATGCTGGGGATTCCCTCATGCTTGCAGAGTAAGCACTCTTATCCACTGAGCCATCTCCCCAGCTCCTTTCTAAAAGTTTTAAAATAAGTTTTAAAGGGCTGGGGATGGTTCAGTTGGTAAGATGTTGTTTCCCAAGTATGAAGAGCTGAGTCCCACCCCCAGAACCCCATAAAAACCTGGGCACAGTGCCCTTTTTTGGTAATCCTAGCACTAGATGGGCAGGCACAGGCTGATCCCTAGGGCTCTCTGGGACACTGTCTCAAAGGAGGTAGATGGCATTCCTGAGGGTGATACCAAAGTTGTCCTGTGGCCTTCACACACACACACACACACACACACACACACACACACATACACACACACCACATAATACACACATACATATACAAACATACATATATACCACATACATATACACATACAAACACAGACCACACATATATACACATATACATATGTGCACACGCGCATAGAAATGAAGTTTTGCCTATAGTAAATTTTGGCATGCAAAATGAGGGAATTGATGTGCCAGTAGGTCTATATCTGCATAAATAAGCACATAATTAGAATTCAAATATTTCTTGCACACACAGTAAGGCTGTGTTTGCTCACTACCATGATGACGTGTAGATCTGCTCTAGGAAACTGTGTGAGCTGATTTAGCAGCATCTTACTCTTTGCAGCTAGTCTTGTCTACCCAGGCTTCCTAAAATAGAACCACAGGTTTGGCTGAGTCAATGTTCTCGTTCACTGTAACAGTTTCTGTACGCTGTTCCTACCACCTAGAGCCAATACTTTAGTAAGAAAAAAAAGAAACTCTGGCCCTAACTATCAGAAAACAAGTGGAGAAAACATGTGGTGAGGGAAAACTTCCTTTGACTAGTGGACATCTGCTGGTTATGAGCCAGGTGTAGAATTGAAGGGTGGGTCATTTGTGGGCTATTCTTCATTTAAAAAGGGTACCATTGACTAGGCAAATCTCTGTGTTCCTGTAGTTCTGCACCTTCTTATAGAGATAAAAATCTGATTTGAAAGGTATCGGTAATTAGTCATTTGCTTGGCATGAAGTGTTAACTCACTTGTTTGAGATGCATGACGTCATCCCATGTGAGTCACTAGTGATACAGAGGTGAGGAGCTTTCTTTTCCCTTGAGGAGTTAGAGCATTTCAGGAGATGGTAAAGGAGAGAGAGTGTATGATATAGTGTCCCAGACTGCATAGCAAAAGCTCAGGGCTTCTGTGGCTAGGAAAGGAGGCATATTGGTCCAGCTGGAGGATGTCTAGGGAGGTATGCTGATTGGTTGTATTGTTAACTTGACACAAACCAGAGTTATCTGGGAAGATGGAATTTCAGTTGAGTAACTGCCTCCATCAGATTGGCCTGCGACATATCTGTGAAACATTTTCTTGTTTGTTCAGATGTAGAAAGGCCCAGCCCACTGTGGACGGTGCATTCCCTGGACAGGAGGGTCTGGGCTGTATAAGAAATGTGGCTGACCTGTGTGGCCTGGGCAGGCGTCTCCATGATGGGTAAGGTGACCTGCTGACATCCCACGCAACCCAAGTCAGAAGCTCATTTTTTAATAAAAGGGGGACCTGTAGGGCCCTGGCCCCCGTTTTGGGTAACTGTTGCCTTGCTTGCAGACCTTGACCTTGATATTCTCCCTATGCTAATTCCCTGCCAGGTTCCACCCTCCTGAATGCTTAAGGGAAGTTCCTTGCCTGGTACCCTGAATAATGGGCGTTAACAGATTAGAAGCAAGATTGTAAAACATCAGTAGCGAACTTCTGCCCTCTGGGGTCTCCCCATTGTGCTGTAAGCCTGTATTTAAGACCTCCTCCCCCCTTAAATAAATGACATTTAGCATTTAAAATTAAATATATATATATTATATATATATAATTGAATGAATACTGTGAATGTAATCTATGAATACCACAAATGTGATTAATATCATGAGTGTAATTAATGAATATCATGAGTGTAATTTAAAAAATAAATAAATAAAGTCAAAAAAAATTTTCAGAACCAAGGGAAAAAAAAAGAAATAAAAGATAGCTCTCTGCAGAGATACCTACACACCCATGTTTATCATACACTATTCTAGACAGCCAACTTATGGATTAGCTTTGGTATCCATCAACAGGTTAATAACTAAATAAAATGTGATATATATTATACACAATAAAGTTTAACTCAAATACAAAAAAAAAAAAAAAAAAAAAGAAATGTGGCTGAACATGAGGCCAGAAACAAGCTAGCAAACAGTGTTCCTCCAGGGTTTCTGCCTTGGCTCCTGATTGAGCTTCTGCCCTGATTTCCCTCAATGATGGACTGTGAAATAAACGGTTTCCTCCTCAAGTTGCTTTTGGTCATGGCGTTTATCACAGGGGCAGAAAGTAAACTAGAATAGGAGGCAATTCTCAGATGGAGGCTTTCTGGAGCCATCGGGCAAGCGGGTAGTATGGGAGGGACTGTCCTAGTAGGGAGAGTGTATAGTATGTGACTTAGTAGAGATGAAACGTAGTTCGCTGTTATGTGTGTCTGTGTGAGACAGAGATACATGTATACATACACATTCAGAGAAAGCAGGGAGGTAGGGATGGTGGGAAGGGGGAAAGGGAGAGAAAGGATGGGGTAAGATTA
>CABHPP010133609.1:0-15619 GCA_902168425.1 Peromyscus attwateri
GCTTTGGTCCTGGAGCAGAAGGTTCAGAATTGGCGTCCAGCTGTGTTGCTCTAAAGCCCACACTCCTAAGCTACCATGACCCTTTGGCGCCATAGGAATCAAACACACAGATATAGAAAGCCTTGAAGATGGAAAGTGTGATCCAACACATCCCAGAGGCCAGGCTGTACAGAATGGTGTGTGTGTGTGTGTGTGTGTGTGTGTGTGTGTGTGTGTGTGTGTGTGTGTATGTATGTGTTCAGCTTGACCGGGGGATAAAGAAGAAAGTAAAAGTTGACTAGGAACCTAAGTTGTGTGTGTTTCCATCAGTGTGAAACACTACAGAAGTTTTCTCATGGGGGCTTTGGTACATTTCTCATAGATAAGAAAATCCACTATGAATGTTTATTTTAATTCACTTAATTAAATGACCATACTGTTAGACAACCAATGGGTAATTGTAAGTATTCTTGCAGAAGGAAAGGGGATAAACAATCAATCAGAAATGTATTCTGGATGTTTTTGTGTGGAGATGTTATAGTATGAGTTTTCACTGTCTCATCTTCATTTTAATTATTTTACGTTTTTCTAACCAAAAATGCATTCATCATCTTTGCAGTCACAAAAATCACGGTTATACTGAACGTGCGACCTTTCCTTAACCATTTACACATCTTGTCTTGCCTGCTACCTTTTATAAGGCTCTCTAGCTACATCATAACAGATATCTTGCATCGTTGACACAGCATTTTTTTCCTGTGAGAGCTCCGACGTCATCTCTTTAGACCCCATCAGAATCCGTGGGGATATTCTTGTCCTCCACTAGGAGCTGTGGAGAGCAGACGATGGACAAGCTGGCAGACTGGCATCCCATTTGAGAAACTGGGAAGGGCCTCTGGGGATTGGCAGTGATTCATCCAGGAGTAAGCAGAGAGTCCAAGACCTGAAATGAGCCCCAAGAAGCCCCAAGTTCTAGTTGAATAAGCAGATGTCTAGACATGGTGCGGAATGTTCACACCAGTGTAAAATGATTACTTAGCATTAGCCAATCCACAAATACTGGCCACATTCGACGCACAATGTGTGACCTGTTGCAGGGAAGTTATTAAAACTCAAATGCAAAGAGTTATTTAAAAATATTTTTCTGGAATCTAGCTCATGATTATCTATTAGAAAAGTTTCAGTCTTACTGTGTTTAGCACAGTACAATCAAAGGTCCCCACTGTATCTAAAACAGAATATATTAATAAATCAATATTGGTAGCAGAGATGTATCATAATTTGAAAAGTCTCCTTATGATTTTAGCATTTTAAAAATAGATACAAACTTTGTTTCCATTTCTGTTGTAACAAGAAAACTGAAGAATATTTATCCGACTCCTCAACCATAAAACTTTGGACTTTATGGCAATTACATTATTTGCTACTTCCTAAGTCCCTGGGAAGCTGTTTTTAATCTGAATGAAATGAGTTATATTAGAATTTACCACGAAAAAAGAGTATATAAGTGAGTAATGCTCTTTTTCACTTACTATTTGATAAGGTATATCTAAACATAGATCCATCTGATTCTGAACACGCTTCTAGTAGATACTAAATAATTTAAAGTTATTAGTACCTTTCATGTATTTATTTTTTTATTTAGAAGGAATCCATTACCTTTCTAGACAGTGGGGGTGGGGTATACACAGCTTTTGATGGAGACTTAGTTTTGTGCTTAGCCTCAAATATTGCACATATTTTTTTTCCGGGTACACAAGTTTATTCTCATAAGTAACATTGAGGAGCCTCAAGCAGGCACTAAATTGTAGAAAACTGCCGAGGGCAACTGTGACTCGGTGACTCATGAATTTTGAGCAGAGAACATTCAGTAGCTCAGCGTTTTCCCCCATTATTGATTACACTCTATTAGTGCTCCCAAGGGTTTCCCATCAATAATTGATGGTGGAATGGGATGTATTGGCTTAGGGTATGGAGATAATCTTATCAACCAATTTACAATATAGCTATAAATATAAGACCCAGACACTGCTATAGCATTAGAGGTACCAGAGGTACCATTTGAATGTTAGATTTTTGAAGAGTGTACATCTTTAGAATGGGAGTTTAAAGGAAAAACAAGTTCTCAGCACCTGGCAGACATTGAGACACACCGTGGTGCCTTTCCCAAATCGTGAACAGAGTGACACAGTTCCTCCTCGGGCTGAGCAGTCTGTGCTGTCGTGAAGGTGAGGCCATCCCAGGGTCGGGCACCTTCCCTTTCTATTCCTGAGTCATGTCTGGGATTCCAGCATTGGGTGGGTGCTGGAATGCATTCTGCAGCATATTAGAACCATCCATCACCCAAGTTCACGGTCCACACACTGAGGCCGTCATACGAATGTGTTTCTGAGATTCTAACTGCAAGGTGGTGAGTCAAAAAGAGTTCTACATCTCAAATTAGGATGTGGCAAATTTAAGTCTATCTTGCCAGGGGCTAGAGCCATTAATATGAGACTTTCTTCGAGACATTATGCTTGGGAAATAAAATGCCATCCAACTTTTTCATGCTGGCAGGGCCAAATGACAAGGACAGTTTATCTTGGAACTAGACCGTCGCTCTAAGAGGTCATTCAAGCAATCGTTGCCAGTGTGTTGCTTAGGTTTCAGACAGATCTCAAACACAAGTCACCTCCCATCTCAGAATTAAATGGAAACTTGCAGCCAAGAGTAACTTGATGGCAGAGTACCCAATGTGTCCTAATTTTTTCTTTTGTCCTTTGGTCAGGGTCTTGATGCTGCCTGGAACTTAGTATATAGCCCAGGTTGGCCTCAATCTCACAATGCCCCAACCTCAACCTCTTGAGTACTGAGATCACAAGTATGTGTCGCTGTATTATTCATCCACCTGTGTGATACTAACAGAAATTGTAGACAGCCCTTCTGTATGCTCCTTGTATGCTGGCATACAAGTGTTGAAAGCACTCTCCCATTATTAATTAGCTTACTGTTCAACTTTCTATCTATACTGTCTGTCTTCTCAGAAGCCGTCATCTCTGCAATGGATTCTTGGCTCCATTGGAATCCTTTAGTTTCCTCTTCTCTGCTTTAGACACTGAAGGCTGTGCCATTGGAAGGTGTGTTGGGCATGCTGACTCTGTGATCATTATGCACAATCAGGCAGAAGCAAGCATATAAAGATGGTGACTAGAGTCACCTCTCACCAGGATGCAGAGCGCTGTCAAGTGGCACTGGGTGATTTTGTGATAGCATGGCAATGTCTGCAACCAATGACAATCTACCTTGTCACAGCACTCCTAGACTGAACTTTTGGTTAAGGTTTTATAGACTATGGCTAGGGCCAATGATTGGGGGTATTGAGTCCTAAGTCATACATGTATCTTTCTTGGTAGTTTAAAAAAAAAAGAAAGATAACTGTCATTGAGCACCCACTTATGTTGGAGACCAAGCCAGGTACTGGTAAATATTGTGTACCCTAATAAACTTATCTGGGGTCAGAAAACAGAAAAGCCACTAGATACTTAGGATAGGCAGTGGTAACATACACCTTTAATCCTAGCATCCCAGAGGCAGAAATCCATCTGTTCAAGGATACAGCAAAGCATGGTGACCCAACGCCTTTAATCCCAGGGAATGATGGTAGAAAGCAGAAAGGTATATAAGGCGTGAGGACCAGAAACTAGAAGCATTTGGCTGGTTAAGCATTTGGCTGGTTAAGCTTTCAGGCTTTCGAGCAGCAGTTCAGCTGAGAGCCATTCTGGATGAGGACTCAGAGGCATCCAGTCTGAGGAAACAGGATCAGCTGAGAAGTTGGCCAGGTGAGGTTAGCTGTGGCTTGTTCTGTCTCTCTGATCTTCCAGTGTTTGCCCCAATACCCGGCTCAGGTTTGATTTTATTAATAAGAACTTTTAAGATTCCTGCTACACTGGTGACCTAGTGAGGAATAAAGTACCCCCTGTCTGTCACTAGACAAGCATCTTAGTGACATCTAAGGCCAACTGGGTTGGTCACTAAGCAAACCCTCAAGTGGAAAATGTGTAACTAGTGAGTGCTGGGAGGTTGTAGAAGCCTTCCCAGGTAAGTCATGATTGAGGTAAAATCTGAAGAAAGATGGAACCTGGGTGGAATTTAACAAGGTAAAGGGAAAGATAAAGACACTAGACAGTGACAATCTAGGTGTCCAAAGGCTCTGTGGGAAGAGAAGGTACAATATGGCCAAGTATGGTTCTGGCTGTGGAGCATGGCTCACAGTGAGGTTGGAAAGGTGGACAGGAGCAAAATCAGACAGGGCCTTCTGATCAAGCAAAGGACTGGGTGTTTATCTACAAGGTGACAGAGAGCTTCTGGGATGCATTAGTGAAGGAGGAGGGTAGGAAAATGATCAGATTTGAGATTTCATCTCTTTCTCTCTCTCTCTCTCTCTCTCTCTCTCTCTCTCTCTCTCTCTCTCTCTCTCTCCCCCTCTGTGTGTGTGTGTGTGTGCATGCATGTACGCCCGTGAATGCACATGTGGAAGTTGAAAGTCGATGCTGGCCATTTTTAGATATGTACCTAGACTGTATACATAAACTGAATGGATTATAGGGCAGTGTGTGTTTAATACCCATAAGTAGATCCTACACAAGTTTTCCAAAATGATTCTACCAGTTTACACATTTACTAGCAATTCTGAGATCATTTCTGTGACCTGCACACACTGGTGGTTGATAACATTAACTGAATTCTAGCCATTCTGCTTATAAGTGTATTTTAATTTTCATTTCCCTGATGAAATACTGTATTGGCTACAATAGTCACAAACTCCCTTTGGGCCTCCATGACACCTTTTTCACTTCTGTCTGCTCCTCAGCCCAAACCATTGTCATATAGTTTAGGTTTGTTATGGCTGCAATGCACCTGTGCTCGTGGACTTTCTGGTTATCGATCCTTGTATTAAAAATGGCCCCAAATACTGTTATTCGCAGTAACGCTATCTCCTTATTTTGCTTATGCATGCGTACTTTAAGGAAGGTTCAATGGGAAAGGCTGGCCCTTCACAGGCCTCATCAGCTGGAAAGGCTCAACCAAGGGCAGGAACATTCCTCCCAAGGGACCTGACCAATTGGTACCATCAGCTGAGCTGAGTGGCAGAAGCCTCAGTTCCTTTTTTTTTTTTTTTCCCCAGGTATTTGTGTTTTTACTTCCTTCCTTTTCTTCTTTTTAATTTTTTGATTTGGTGGTGGTGATGGTGGTGTGTGTCTGTGTGTGTCTGTGTAAAGGTGCACCCATGGGTGCGTGACATGAGCTTGTGTACATATGCACAGGAGGCCCAAGGACATTGGCTTTTACTCCTCAGCAGGTATCCTCCATCCCTCTTGATTCCTTTTTTGAGAATGGGTCTTTCATTGGCCTGGAGCTTTCCAAGTAGACTATGCTGGGTGGCCAGGAGGCTCCAGGCATATGTCTGAGTCTACTCCAGTGTTGGATTTTAAACACACACCACCATGCTGGTTTTTGTTTGTTTTGTTGTTATTTGTTTGTTTGTTTTTACATAGATCACCAACATTGATGATCAACATGGGCATCAAACTCAGGTCCTTGTGCTTATAAGCCAAATACTTTACTAATATGAAATCTCTTTAGTCCTCGCCTGTATCACTTTACAATATTGTAGCTGAATTCTAAGGCAAGTGTCCTAAGACAGCTAAAAACTATAATCTTTGGCCAAGTAGCCCCAGAAGTTATAGAGTATTGCTTCTGTCCTATTGCATTAGTCAAAATAGTCACAAAGACTCACCCAGTGAGTCCTTCCAATGATGGACATGAACTGTGCCTTTGGAAGGAACAGAGGCAACATGCTGAATGAGTTTTATGGGTGGGAAGTATCATAGGCGTTGCTGGAAACAACAATGTTGGGCTTTCCTTCCACACAGCTAACAACATTTTACAGTTAGGAACCGTTTTTTCTTTAACTTCAATTAAGTCAAGTTTACCCATCTTTTCCTTCATGATTAATTCTGTATTGCTGTGAATGATCTGCTCGTATTAGATTTACATTATGATCCTAGCACTGACCATCATCCTAGAAGGCCGCTGACATTTGCAAAAGCAAACCTTAGCTTTAATAGAGGGACCAGAAAGAGAGAAGTAAAACCCTTGGTCCAGGCCTGACTCTCAAGGCCAGGGTCTTGACCCCGACTCTCATGGCATCCTGGCACATGGCATGTACTGCTCTTTCTAAGGGGCCTGTGGTCACCAAGATGACATCTGTGGGCCCCCCTCAGGGCTACTTTGCCTGTTAAATGCTCTGTCTACTCCTCCAGAACCAACTCTTGATGGAAAACAAACTGAGGTTATGGACGGCTCATCTGAGAAGGTGTGAGGAAGAGGAAGCTTTTAGATGACCATGACTGAAGTTAGGTCTGAACTCAAAGGGCTCTTGTTGTGTTTTTTATTTCTGTTGTCTTTATTGCTGTTCTTTTGGGGTTTTGTTGTTGTTTTTTCCTTCTCAGCATAGAAACATAGGGTTCAGAAGGATGAAATACGTATTTACAGTTCAAATGGCCCTAAAAGTAGGTTCTGGTTTGGGTATCAAATATAAGTAGCTATATTGCAAGCATAACAATTAACAGGACTGTGAGGTAAGAGTGGAAAGCCGCCCGTTGCCGACTTTACCAGGTTGATGTGAGGATAAAATGAGCTAATGGACAGGAGTCCGTGCCAAGAGCAGAGAGTGCAATGCCTCTCTCCCTCCCTCACGAAAAACAGCCAGGCCTGGCCAAGAGACAAGTCAGCGGACGACGTGGAGAGACATTCACTAAGCAGAGCATAGTTCAGGGAACTTCTGTGGTCCAAATAATGTCATTATACATAAACACCTATATTTTAAGCTAAATTGCGTTACCAGGCACTAGGAAGCCTGCCAGCCTTTGGGAGTCCTCCCTGCCCTCCCATGAACTACCAGGTAATTTGCATTAAATGATTCATTAGTGGGTGGAAGAGGCAGCTTGGACTCTGCTACTATGTTTTGCAGAGTTTCTGTTGAAATAAGAAAGAGGTAGGAAGTATGCCGAGGTTGCCATTTTTATTGTTATTTGGGCGTTTATCATATTAGTTATTTATTGTTAACTTTCATTGATTCCTTGTGGATTTCACATCATGCATTCTGATCTCCATTTTTTTTCTCCCCATCCCTCTCTCATCTGCCCTCTGCCCTTGCAATCGCCCCCGCAAAACAAAGTTTAAAAGAAAAACCCAAAACAAAACAAAACAAAAACAAAGGAGAAGAACCTTGTCCTGTGGCCCATGAGTCACACAGTTTACCCTTTAGTCCGTTCATCTTTACTCGCCAGTGTTCATTGCTGCGAGTCATTGGTCTGGTTCGAGGCCTCTGGTCTCTGCTACATGGATGCTGGGCTCTCACTGGGGTTCCTCTTGGATATCCTGTTGTTGTCCTGTGTCATGGAGATCCTGCTGTTTTGGATCTGTAGGTTTGTCCCCTTCACGTGCCCCAAAAGTTCATAGGTAAGGTGAATGTTGGTGTGGGCCAACTCATAGCCCTGGTTCTAGGCCTGGGTGGCAGCTGGGCTGGTCAGCTCGCTTACTGTCCCTCATCGTCATTACCAGGGCGAGCTCTCCAGCACCGCCTCAGCTAACTCACCCAATGTACCCTGTAGCAAGGAGCAGGGCCAATTCTCCTGCTCTCAGGTCTTTAGATCCAGCTCACCCACACTCACACCAATGCCAGCTCCACTGTTTTGCCTGGGTAAGGTACAGGACCCTTTCCTTCTATTGCTGTAGGGGCTATGGGGGGCAGGGTCAGCTCTTCTGCTCTCATGCCCTCAGGGCTGACTCACCTGTATCCACCCCCCCCCAACAACAGGGTCAGCTCTGGTGTGCTACCCAGGTGAGGAGCACGCCTGTGGTGAGGGATGAGGCCATCTTTCCCGAGTTTTGGTAGGGCCAGCCAGCTTTCTGCCCCGCCCCCAGGGGTGAGACCAGCTCTTCTGCTGTAGTATCCAGTGAGGGCATGGCCAGCTATCCCAGGTCCAGTGAAAGGTGGGGCTGGCTCAGCACAGCCTGGTTCCAATGACTCCCTGTGCTAACATGGGCCATGGGCATCATCATAGATTTCAGCTGCAGCAGGATCAGGGATCCAGATGGGGCCCTTGGCAGCAGCTCAGGCCTGGACGCTACAATGGCCTCCGTGGTAGCACAGGCCACCCAGATCAGTGTGGCCCTGGCAGCAGCATGGCCCTCAGACAACAACATGGTCTCAGGTGGCTGACAAGACCCTGGGCATTTACACAACCCTCAGTGGTAACAGAAGTCATGGACATCACCCCAGACCCTGGCCACTGCAGGGTCATAGACCCAAACATGGCCCTAGGCAGCAGCTCAGGCCTGGACTCCTCCATGGCTCTAGGTGGTAGCACAGACCACCCTCATCAGTATGGCCCCAGCAGTGGCCTGGTCTTCAGACCCTAGCATGGTCTCAAGTGGCTGACCAGACCCTGGTCATCTGTATGGCCCTCAGTGGTAACAGGAGCCACGGACATCAACAGAGACCCTGGCTGCTCTAGAGCCATGGACACAGACATGGCCCTTGGTAGCAGCCCTGGCCCAGATGACACCATGTCCCTGAGTGACAGTGCAGGCCACTCAGATCAGCATGGCCCCAGTGGCGGCAAGGCTCTCAGACACCCTCATGGCCATAGGTTGCTGTCTAGACCCCAGGCATCTGTGTGGTCTTTGCTGGCAACATGGACCACAGACATCAATACAGATCCTGACTGTAGCAGGACCATGGACCAGACATGGTCCTAGGCAGCAGCTTGTGCCCAGATGTCACCATGGCCCAAGGCGACAGTGCAGGTCACCCAGATCAACATGGCCCCAGTGGCAGCATGGCCCTCAGACACCAACATGGCCACAGGTTGCCGTCTAGACCCTGGGCATCTATGTGGCTTTTGGTGGCAACATGGGCCAAGGACATCAACACAAACCCTGGCTGTGGCAGGACCACAGACCCAGACATGGTCCTAGGCCTGAAGGCAATCATGGCCCCAAGTGGCAGTGCCAGCCACTTGGATTGGTATGGCCCCCACAGCAGTGTGGCGCTCAGACACCAACATGGACCCAGGTGGTGGCCAGAACCACAGGCCCCTGTATGGCCCTCAGTAGCAACAGGAGCCATAGACATCACCACAGGACCAAAATCGGCTGCTTCAAGGCCTTGGACCAAGACCTGACCCTTGGCAATAGCCCAGGCCCGGACATCTCCTTGAACTCGGGTGGCCAGCAGGCCGTTCACATCAGCCCACTCCTCACCACCCTCACCTCTCCTGAACTGCCTCTCTCCCCAGCCCATGAGCTGTTCTGCCTCCCTCTCTCTCTTCCATTCCCACCCCCTGTACCCACTCACCATGATGGTACCCCATCACCCGGTGTCAGGGCTCCTGGTTGAGTCAAAAGTGGCACTTGTTTGAGTCCTGATGGCCCCCTGCCACCAGACATGGCACACAGCTGTTGCTTTTCTTCTCTCGTGTGCCCAGGCCTAGAAACCATGAGCAGAGCTTGGTATGGGGGGGCTTGTGATGATTGTGCAGCCCCTAGACTAAGAGGTCTTGGCGGGGAGTCATCTGTGTCCTCTGCTGGCTCAGGCCTAGAAAGTCCCTAGTGACTCCTGGTTGGCTATGTCCCCCGCCCGCTGCAGCTATTTATTTAATTTTTGAGACAGGGTCTCTACACATAGCCCCAGGTGTCCTGGAACTCACTATTGGTTTTCAAAAGAGGGGTCTCCCTGCATAGCTCCGCCTGACCTCAATCTTGAGATCCTTTTGCACCAGTTTCCAAATGCCGGGGTTCCAAGCGTGCTCTAGTGTGCCCATTGTAGATTGAGCTGACTGTCTTTTTAACTTAACGCCATCACACTCCTGTCATGATGATAATGGACTGAACCTCTGAAACTGTAAACCAGCCCCAGTTAAAGGTTTTCCTTATATGAGTTGCCATGGTCATGGTGTCTCTTCACAGCAATAGAAACCCTGACTAAGATACCAGGCATTCAAATTTATGAGCCTCTGGGGCTGTTCTCGTTCAAACCAGCGCAGCAGCCCGTGTTTCAGTGTAAGACAGACACATTTCTGTTCCAGACTAATCCTTCACTGGCGGTACACTTCAGGCACATTTCCTTCCATTGCTGAGTCGCAGTCTTCTCATCTGTAAATTGGCTCACTGTGTTTTGTTGAACAAAAGATGCTGTTAGCTTTAATCTGAGTCATTATTTGATGTACAATTAAGAAAAGAAAACAGCTAATAGGATTGTGATAGCGTCCTTTCTGATCATAGGGATTGAAAGACATACCCTTAATCCAGAGATGCTAAAATATGAACAAATGCACAGGCTTAGTATCACTAAGTATGAGGACATAGCTACCCTAAAAGAGCCTGCTCTTGTGTGATTAAAGAAGAGATAATATATATAAAGCCACAAAGAAAGTGCTTCGAATATTGAATATTTTCCATCTCTTTTTGGTTTATTTCTCTCTTACTTAGGGTTTCTATTCCTGTGAAGAGACATCATGACCATGACAACTCTTATAAAGGAAAACATTTAATTGGGGCTGGCTTGTAGTTTCAGAGGGTTAGTCCATTATCATCATGGCAAGAAGCATGCCAGCATGTAGGCAGACATGGTGCTGGAGAAGGAGCTGAGAGTTCCATATCTTTATCTACAGGCAGCAGGAAGTGAAGTGCTTCCCACACTAGGCATAGCTTGAGCATATGAGACCTCAAAGCCCACCCCTACAGTGACACACTTCCTCCAGCAAGGCCATACCTACTATAAGGCTACACCTTCTAATAGTGCCACTTCCTATAAGCCAAGCATTCAAACACATGAGTCTGTGGGGGCCATACTTATTCAGACCACCACAATTTTTTTTCTAAAAATGTCAATGTTTGAAAAACACTATTATATGTAACCAAATACATAAAAAGAAATATAAAAATAGTGAGACATTTTATTATTTGAAAAAAGGTTAGGGGACGTGCAAACTATTAAACCTTGATAAATGAAGAGGTAAAACTCCAGTAGAGCATTAAACCCCTAAAGGAATATGTGAGTGTTTTTCCTGCATGTATACATGCATTGTAGGTGGTGGGAACCAAACTTAGGTTCTCTGCAAAAGCAATAAGAACTCTTAACTACTGAGCCATCTCTCCGGTCCAATATTGTTATTATTAGGGGAACAAAAGGAACAGCATTAATTATATGTCTGTACTAGTCTGAGCGTGGCGAGCCCCAGTGGGCGGGTGCCACTTCGAGGAGGGAACAGGTGACAGAGAGATGGGAGTGATGGAGGAGCGGAACGGTGTGTGCGTGGTGGGTGAGAGGGGGCTGAGGTCAGCGGTGGATCATGCCATCGCTCAGTGGGGTCTAGGGGATGGTGTAAAGCAACCCGCAGCTTAACAGATGCAGACTCAGCCCCCGAACAAGCTGCCCAGTGCAGGATCACCCTAGCTCTGGGCCGTGATGGAGGCCCAAGATGAGGAATGGTCTACTTTCTGGATTGACCCTCCTCAAAGGACCACCATATCCCGTGATGCTGTTGAAAGCCATTTGTGGGTCAGTGGCCCTGATGTGGCTGGGGTCCAGGTTGATATCTGAGGACCGTGTTATCTGAGGACCGTGGATGCTCATGACCTGTGCCATGGCTTGGGTTCATATTGATGTCCCTAGGCTGTGCTGCCCCCAAGGCACCATGCTGATATGGGTAGCCTGTGCTGCCATCTGAGACTGTGGTGGTGTCCAGGTCCAGGCTGCCACTGAGGGCTATGTCTGGGTCTGAAGTCCTGCTGCAGCTGGAGCCTGAGGTGATGTCTGTAGCCATACAGGTGTTCTTGATCTGTGCTGCAGCCTGAAGCCAGGCTCATGTTCTTGGACTGTGCTGCTGCCTGAGGCCACTGATCTGAATGGCCTGAGCTGCCACCTAAGGCCATGGTGATGTCTGGGTCTGTGCTGACGTAGAGGGCCAAGTCTGGGTCCATGGTCTTACTGAGGCCAGGTCTGTGTTAATGTCCACGGCCCATGTTGCCACCAAAAGCCAGACAAATGTCTGTGGTCTCTACTGCAGCCTGAATCCATGTTGATGTCCATGGTCCCTGCTGCCTCGGAGAACCTTGTCTGGGTCCGTAGTCCTACTGCAACTGGGAGCCCTGTTCATGGTCTATGCTGACCCCAGAAACCATGTGGCAGCCACAATCCATCCTCCCGAGGACTATAAAGAACAAATAAGCTGTCGTGGTGGTGATATCGATGACTGCAGATGAACAGTTGAGAAAGAGGAACATGGAATATTTCTGTGATAACCCCTACCTCCACCCTAACCACCTCCCCAACCAAAAAAATAAAAACTGTAATAGCCTAAACTCCATCGAGGAGACCTCTTAAAAACTGTGATGATATGCTGAACTGTGCTCTCCACAAGAGATGGCTTCCAGCAGGGTTGGGGTGGGGGCGGGGGATAGGGTGCGGGGGTGGCGGGGAGGACACTCAGTTAGTTCTATTTAAGGGGCGGGCCACTGAGAGTTTCACCTCGTTCCAGTGAGTGTATGGATAACACAAACTGAACTTTTTTTTTTCTGGGCAGAGGTCACAATGGCAGGGCTGGGGGTAGACAGGGAAGGACTGGAAACCAAATGTGATAGGGGTGTATCATGTGAAATCCCCAAAGTATCAACACAAAATATTATGTTGGAAAAAATAGACACTAGAAAAAGACCTTTTTAACCATCATAGAAAGAAAATTAGAGCACCAGTGAATGAAACTCACAAAGTTAAGTAAGTCTGTAGAGAAAACTAAAATGTACAAGGGAAAAATATATACCTAAGCAAATGTAGATATCAAAAGGTCATGGAGAGAGAGAGACTATAACACGTGAAAACATCAGATTGCCCGTGTTTGATCTATAGAAGACTCTAACCTTGACCAAGGCTTTTTCACAGAACTCGATGACTTGATCTTAAAACACACAGAGACTTGCCGTCACAGATGCGAAAACTGCTTTTTGAGTCACAATTGTGGAAGAGTGTGCTGCTGTAAAAGGGGTTGGGACAACAGAGGGGAAATGCTGAGTACAGACAACATGATTACAGAAGCTTGACTCTTGACAGAAGTAGCCAGGAAGGCAGATCATTGGGCAAAGGCAGAGATCTGCTTAGGCACTATGATTGCTGCCTTCATCCTACTATTTTTTATCCCAGGACAGCCAGAGCTACACAGGGAAACCCTGTCTCAAAAAACAAAACAAAAACTTCAAACACTTCATGTCTAACAGTTCCATTCCCGGGTGTGTATGTGGGAATGCAGCTTATTCCAGAGACATGGGCGAGAATGCCTGGAACAGGGTTCTTCACAGAGGAAAGAATACATCCTACCCACCTGACTGTCAGCATAAAGAACAAATGATATACACTATTCCTATAAAATAGAGTAGTAACGGTGAATAAACCAAGAGGCATATATGTGGATGAACCTTACAAACACTACAGTGAGTGGAATAAAGGCAAGTGTATGAACAATACAAGCAATGGGATCTGCTACGTAAAATTTTAAAGGAATGGAAGGAAGTGTGTTGTTGAGAGGTACATATAGCTGTGCAATGGTTAGACTAAAAACCATCCCCCAAACTGAGTAGTGTATTTACTATAACCACTGAGAGAAAAACAGAGGAACTTCAAAAGTGCTGGCAGCACTGTTTGTTCAGCTGGGCTGATCTGTACATGCGTATTCACTTTATTATCTTCTGTATCTTATTTGTCGCATGGCCCTTTAGGAGAATCTATCTATTCATTCATTCCTTTAAAAATATTAAAAAATATAGGTAGGAGGGAGGGAAGAGAGAGGGAGGGAGGGAGGGGGAGAGACACAGAGGGACGGAGGGATGCATACTATACCATATCCTGATCATTGCTGCCAGAATCATAGAGCAGATAGAGCAGATTTTGCTTCCACTGTTTTTCTTTGATGTCCTCACCAGGGAAGGAGGATGAGTATGTGCTTTGTTTCTCAATACCCCCACCCCACCACTGTCCCTAAAATCAGCAGTTTCCAAAATATTCCATTTTCAGCAGGCATCGTTTTATTGTAACTTTATATGATGCTATTTGAAAACAAAAGCAGAATCTTGCTTCTGCAATAACACTGACGTGGAAAGCAATTAATCACTTAGCAGTTGGAAGGATGCACAGAAAGTGATTGTATCCATCAAAACCAAGAAAGCTATAGTTCTCCTAAGAGTCCAAGTTACTTGCTGGTATAGGAGAGTTTTGGTCCCCCCCCCCTCCTTTTTTTAAAGATCTATTTATTTTCATTTTATGTATATGAGTGTTTTGCCTGAATGTATGTCTGTGCACGATGTGCATGCCTGATGCCTGCAGAGGCCAGAAGAGGACATCAGATCCCCTGGACCTGGAGTGACAGGCAGTTGTGAGCTGCCACATGGGTACTGGGAATTAAACCCAAGTCCTCTGCAAGAGCAGCCAGTGCTCTGAATCATTGAGCCCTCTCTCTCGTCCTTGAGGATCAGATGACATTTAACTTAGAATCAATGAATTGACATCTACACAAAGTCTTGAACTGTATTTGATGATTAAGCTTCAAGAGAATACAAATGTATAGCCCAAAGAATGAAAACATATGCCCACACATGTTTTAGTATGTGCATAGTAACGTTATTTATAGTAACTAGAAAACTAGCCCACACAGATATCTATCAACTGAAGAAAAGTCAGTGTGACACGTCTGTACATAGTAGTATTATTCAGTCAAAAAAATGAAGTACTGGCCGGGTGGCGGTGGCGGCGGCGGCGGCGGCGGCGGCGGCGGCGGCGGCGGCGCACACCTTTAATCCCAGCACTTGGGAGGCAGAGCCAGTCGGATCTCTGTGAGTTCAAGGCCAGCCTGGTCTACAGAGCGAGATCCAGGACAGGCACCAAAATTACACAGAGAAACCCTGTCTTGAAAAACCAAAAACTAAAAATTAAAAAATAAAAAATAAATGAGGTACTGATAAATTGCGAAACATTAAAAGTGAAGGAAGACAGAAGCATAAGGTTGTGTGTAGTATGGTTCCAGTTGTGTTCTATAAATATCCAGAACAGGCAAATGGGTAGCTACGGAAAGTAGATTAGTGATTACCAGGAACTGGGTGGGGAATGATTTGGAGGGATGATAATGGGGAGCATAGCTTCTTTTTGGATGATGAAAATGTTCTGGAATTAGATTATGATGATACTTGCACAATTTTGTGACTATACTAAAAACTACTGAAGTGTGTTCTTCAAAAGCATGAATGTTGTGGATGGGAAATATAACTAAAAGAAAAACTGATCTGTGTAGAAATAGAGCTACTCAGACCAGGCCAGTCACAGAAGCGGTTACTGGCAATGGTCAGCAACAGTGACTAGAAAAGGCCTGAGGACGCTTTTGGGGTGTTGTTCATGTTCTGTGTCTTGATCCAGGTGTTGACTACATGAACTTTTGAGTTTGGGCTATGCCCTTCGGTATATGTTTCCAGAGATTGATCTGTCTGTCTATCTGTTTGTCTGTCTATCTATCTATCTATCTATCTATCTATCTATCTATCTATCTATCTA